>VZUI01019533.1:0-14899 GCA_013401135.1 Cettia cetti | reverse complement strand
TGTGAGCAGAGGTTCCAGCACAGCCCCGGAACTCTCCTCCTCCCTTCCTGCTTGTGGGCACTGTGTGCAAAGGTGGCCTCAGCAGATGAGCCTGTGGGCTATGGCCTCTGCTGTCCCAGCCTGGCCGAGGCTGGTTTTCAGGAGAGCTGCGTCGTTTGGCTTTCTTGTGGATATTGTGGCTCCTGCCTTAGGCTTGTTTCCTTGTCCCTGGGCCAGAGGTAACTGAGCAATAGTGTCACCTTGAAGGGATCTCAGGTTCTGTCAGGCAGCTCAAGTCCCCGGCCAAAGCTGCAGTCAGGTGAAGGACGGGTGGGTTTGGGGGTTTTCAGACTCTTTATTCAGGTTTGCCATCATGGGCAGATCTCCTTCCTGGCCATGTTGACGCCGTGTCCCATAACATTTTTGTCTGTCACCCAGAAGCATGTCCGGTTTTCTTGTTCCCCACTCAGGCATCGAACAGTGGGACAGGTCTGATGCATTAAAACAAAGAGATCATTTTTTGAAAGTGTGGAAATGAGATTTAATTTTCTTTTGTTTATCACTTAATTGAAGTTTATGAGATCCATCTACCACCTAGAAATTCTTCCTTTTTTCTTTTTCACATCGTTCTGTACACTGTCATTTTCTAACCAGTTTGATTTTCTCTTACGTTGCTATATTGTTGACAGTGGTAAGCCAGACAAGAACATCTTTCATTGGCTGATTTGTTCCACTTCATCACTGAGCAATTCAGTGTTATGAAAGAAAGAAAATGTACCTGCAGCCCGTGTCTAGAGAATCCAAATAATGTTGTCCCTTGCAGCATTATATGCTTTTTAATCACATATTATGGCTTAACAGAGTACTGCAAAGTCATCAGAAGTGGAGAAGTACAGACCTGAAGGCAATCTTAAAGAAATGACACACATCTAACAGTTGATACGTGCCACAATTTTTCCATGGGCCAGACACTAGGATGTGGTTCATAGGGTGAATCTATATACTGGGGTGAGGGGGTGGTGGGGGAAGAAGAATAACACAGGGAATTGGTCAAGGCTACAGAAAGAAAGATGAAGAAATTGAAGGCAAAGAAGGAAGGGACAGAAATCAGCGATTGTTAGAAATGACACACTAGGATTGAGATAAGGGATCATTTATAAGGGCCAGGAGACACAGAAATAAAAGAGTGATGGTCATGTTAGGGAGGCATAGATAGGCACACCCAGTGGTGTCCCCCCACATCTCCCACTTAAAAGAAAAAATACCAAAAAAACAACAAAAACCAAAAACAAGATAAACTAGTTTATCTGGTTTATAAACTACCCTTAATTCTAGCCTGAAGACTTTGCCAGCCTTTTTTTTTTTTTTTTTTTTTTTTAATTAATTCACAAGAAAAAACAAACAAGATCCTTTGGCACTTCTGTCTCCCTTTCTGTTCTCTTTGTGGGGCCCATCTTCACATTATCCAGATATTGTACAAGAAAATGTGCTGGTCTGAAAGAGAGATGTCCCATGGCTCTTCAGTCCAGATATAGTCCATGCGAGTAGGGAGCTAGCAAGATGTGAGCTGTAACAATGTTTGCAAAATCATTTGTGAAATGTGCCAAGCTCTGGCTGCCCACAGTTGAAGCAGCAAGTCATCCTTGTTTCTGGTAACAGAAGTATCTTTTGTATACCTCAGGAGCCTTTTTGTTTGTTGGACTGGGTTTGTCCTCCTTTAACGCCACCTCAACAAGTAAGACTGGGAATTAATCCTGTGGTTTTGATTAAATACCACTGTTTGTTTTTTCAGCCTCATTCTTATTCCATCCTGGTTTTAGAAAAACAAAACTGATGGCAGAACCCGCCCAAATTGTAGTGAAATCTAAACAGACAATCTTCCATGTCACTTAGCAATGTAAATGAGTATTAGATGCAGAAGAAGTTATGTTTAAGTGTATTATTAAGCTCTGTGAAAGTATATTTAAAAAGGCACATGATAAGACTCTTGTGTCTTCTGTAATTAATTTCCTGAGTGAAACATTGTCCAGGATTAAAGAATTTGTGGGCCATATCATCTGAAGCAGTCTCATTTTCCATATCCTCGTTATGGCCAGTGGAGCTAGGACAATTTATGAGGGTGGAAGATCTGACCTGATGTCAATGTGATAGATATAATGCTACTTTATTCTCATTATCCTCTCTGTCAGCACATATGGCACTTCTATGTGCTACAATTCCCTTAACACACAGCAAATATTTACTCAACTCCTCTCTTTGCTTGAGCTGGACCATGGGTGACCAGCTGCCATCATCAATCAATTCACCAAGTGAAAGGTTTTGACCCTTATTTTATAAAAGCCCCTTATTGAATAGGTTTCTTCATGAGAGAGTGTCCAAATTCAACAGAATGATCATTCGTATGTCACTTGTAGTACTCAGCAGTAATATTTTACAGTCTTTTGAAAAACCACTGGTGGTATGAGCCCTTTTAAGAATTTCAGTTTATTTTGGAGGGAGGAACAGGGCTGAAGCACACCTTTATGGTATGGAGACTTTGTATGCTTTTGAATGGTGATATAGAAAGTATGATTATTTCCATTTCTCTTTGGAATAAATATCAAATGCCAAGTATACCAAGGTGCTTGATATGCAGTGTAAGACGTGAGATCCTCCATTCTGATGACAGTAACAAAGGGCTACTCTGAAATCCAGAATTCTCAATGCCTTGAAAAATTTGTTCTTTCAGAGTTTTGTTTTACAAAACATATATAATTCAACGATGCTGGACAGCAAAACTACAGTGGCAAATTACAAGAGTTATGAAAAATTCTCTTTGAAGCTAATATCAAGTCATCAAAAAAATGGAATACTTCTGACCCTTTCTCCAAAGTGTAAATTAGCAGCCTAATGGTAATATTCAAATGTAAGCTCCTTTTGATGAAAATAATATAGGAAAGTGCTTCCCTACTGTGAATCATCCTAACATGAGAAATAGAATTTGGGTACTGTGATCTCTGCAAAGGGCACAACAAGCAGGCAAATATGGAAATAGAAGATGAAAGTAGTTTTGTGCGTCTCTTGCCAATGTTTTATTCCCTTTTTAGTTATTATATAAAATCCAAATATCTCAAAGCATTTCTCTATGTTGCTATAAAAACAAATTACTTGCCTAACCAATTAAATGTTTTCATACAAAAAACTGTAGTGATGAATGTAAGTTAGGGATAACGTATGTAATATACTGACCATGCTTAAGAATATTTCTTGTAAATATTTTCATCTATCAATAATAGGTGCTTTTACTGAAGCATTAATATTTACATCAAAAAGAAAAAAAAGGCAGTGTTTTGAAGTAGCGTTATTACAAAATTGTAGATATGTAAAATCTTTTCTTCCATAATTGTATATTTTAGGAAAAGGGCTTTATAAGAATTCTTAAGGATAGAGAAAGCAAATTTTTTGATTTTTCACACCCAACTAAGACCACTCAGGGAAAACGTAGTATAGCCTTAAATTCCTCAGCTCTGGAAAATCCCTTTCTCACTACTAAAAGCTTTAATATATTATGCTAGTTAATTTTTTTCTTTTTGTGATAGAAATTCAACTAATTGTTGCTATATGTGTTACTATCTTTAAGATCATTTCCAGGTATAAAGCAGACAGCTGTGCCCTCCTCATCATTAATTTTGCTTATTCTCTTTCATTCACTTTTGGTGGACACATCATCTAAAATGTACACTTTTCATCAAATGTTGACCCAGTTTGCTTTCCAAGATTGCTGATAAGATTGAAAAGAATTACAATAAACAAAAAAATGGATATTTGTGTTATATTTTTTATCTTGACAATTCCAAGTGAGAGATGAGTGCATTCTTGATGATTCATTTAATTACTTCTGCAGAATCTTTATCTGACTTGAAAGCTTTCTCTCCTGAGGACAGATCTTTCCACCCACATATCACTGATACTCAGAAGTACTCCTGAAATCAAGGATATTTTGCTTTGGGCTGAAACTCACTTAGTTTGTTATTGCTAGTAAGTAATAACCCTAAATACATCTTAGAGTAAAATGGACTGCTAAAAATGAGAGTTTACGGTGATCAATAGTATTTGTGTTGGTTGCTATTAAAAACTATTTTAGAACTCTTTAAGTTTTCCACATTCTTTAGCCTATATATTTTTCATTGCAGCATATTTGGGTGCATGTCTGTAATTAGCTGAATGCTCTGATCCACAATAAAGCTGAGAATTTGGAGCCAAAAGACAAAAAAAAAAAAAAAAAAAGCTTAGCTGAGAACTTGAACTCAGAATCAACCTTAGACTTTGATCATTGACAAATGTAAGTAACCTAAGGTATTTACGGAATGGAACTGATATTTCTCCTTTTCAGCTAATGTTATTGCACTCAAGGTTAACATATTCCAGATAAAGTAATTGGTAGCCCAGCAGTCAGGAAGTTTGGTAGGATCTCTAAAGGACCTCCTCAATTACAGTTGAGAACAACCCTTCAGAAATCTTCAGGCTCTGTTCTATGTAGATGACCTGTATGCATGCATGGTTGAGTAAGTGGTCTCTGTCTCCTTTATAACAGGGAGAAAAGAGTTTATTATGAGTCAAATTGTATCTTGGATCTCTCTGAGTCACTACACTTTAAGGGTGGCTAAGGTGCTTGTGCATAGATGTTGTGGGGTGTAATGAACTGGGTATTGTAAGGTTAAGGGCACTGTGGATATTTACAGATTAATTTTCTGTAGATTAAGGTTATGTGATTGACTGCAATAGCAGGGTTTCCTATAATTTAGTGAATTGTGATGACCTTTCGAATTGGTTAAAGAATGGTGCTAAAATGCCATTCACTTAAGAGTTACACTTGATCCTTGTGGGTCCCTTCCAATTCAGGAAATTCTGTGATTCTGTGAGTAGGAAATACTGTGAATTGTGTTTCCTAGAGAGCTGTATAATCTAGCCTTATACTAAAATAACTGTGTATTTTGTGTCGTGTATTTTGTGTGGTCCATGTAAGAAGGCCAACCAAGCCATTTGTAAGAATACAGAGAGGGGTGGGAATGCCTGAAAAGAAATATGAACAAAATTTAGGTATAGATTTTAAGTGATTAGTTAAAAATCAGGCATATTGATGTACAGAATCATTCTACTTCCCTCTCTCTTAAACCAGCTTCATTCACAAAAATTGCCTCTTCAGTCTACAAAATCAATTTTATATTTGTTGTTATTTAATCCAACTTCCTTTGAGATTAAGGTTCATTACTAAGTAAGAGACATTTCTTACAAATTACAAACTTTGTCATGTACAGTGAGGACGTATCAGTTGCAGGGTTTCAGAGAACAACTTCACCCTTACCGTGGACAGGAGTGCAAACACCAGAAAGAAGCATCCTGCTCTAAAACCTTTCCTGCATCAGCTTGTTGGGCATTATGATAATTAGATCATCTGTCTAAATAGGCTCCATATGGTGATTTTTCTGTAAATGTTTTCTTTACTTGAACACAGTGTATTACTTTATTTACAGCTCACATTGAAATTAACCTTGGAGACTGCATGATTAGAATCTGGGCTGAGTAGTAGGAAAGTCTTTTATTGCTCAGGGCAGGGGTGATGGAAATATTAGACATATTTTCTTTGATTCTGAAGAGTAGGAAACAAGTTAGAGATAAATGAAGACATGAAGCTGGCAGTGCAGGCATGCCCAGATCAACCCAGAAAGTCTAGTATCAGAAAATCCTGGACAAGTTTGCCCACAGGGCTACCATGTTTTGTTTAAATGTACAGCAAATCAGCAAAACACCCCAGTCCCTTAGTCCACAGGCTGTAAAGTGTGAAATCTTAGTTATGGCTCTGTATGAACAGCCAGCTGGAACACTAAGATTGTCATGTTTAAATAATCTTTAATCCCTTAAAATAATAACATCTCACTGCAACTTCAGCAGAGAGCAGTTTAATGGAGTTGTAATTAACAGTCATCACCTTAAGAAGTAACTAAAAGATAAAACAGAGAGGAATCTCCTTCATTTAACCTTAATATAGTCACAGTGTGGGTGAGTTCAGTGACCATTCAGAAGCCAAGCTGGCTGGGCTGTTACACCTCAGTGTCTACGCTGGTGACCATGGTGGTTGCCCCATCAGGCATGGAAAGCCACTGGCCCTGGGGCTCCAGGGTGGAGTATCTTGAGTCTGGTTTTCACTGCATGTCTGAGGAAATGTCACAGTGCCAGGTCACATCCAGGAGGTCTTTTTTTGTGATTGGGGGCTGATGTAGGTTCTAGCCTGTTATTCACTTGCAAGGAAGCTGGCACCTTTTGGGACATCTGCCCCACTTTTGGAGGAGTTGTTTGATTAAAAAAGAGTTCAGGACCTCTGCAAGTAAAAAGCAATGATTTAATGGATGATTAGTGGAGAGCCTTTAATTGTTGTGTTGTCTCAGCACGGGACCTTTTTTAAGACTTTGGGGCTGACTTGCTGGATTAGATTATTCTTTACTGAGTGAATAAGAAAGGCTAAAAGGTGAAACTGAATGTGTGAATCTTTCGAAAGAGATTTTATGCTTCCCTTGTACAGGATATTCTCATAGCTCCCCAAAAATATTTTTGATTACTCCAGACCACTACTGTACTCAACGATGCTACATTCTCTGCATGATTTTACTTTTTGAGAAAAATACATTGTAATGCTAATTGTAACACTTTCTCTTTTTTTTTTTTTAAGGAGGCCTAGAGCTGCAGTCTTCCATTTCAACTTTTTCTATTGTTTCTCAATGTTAGGAATGAACTGTTATGAGATGTCTCTACCTGAATTAGGAATCAAATAGGACTATACGCCAAAGCCAAAAGTATGGTTTTTATTTAACAGTAAATATGAGAAATAAGAGGGGGGAGAGGCAAAGAGAAAAATAGTGAGAGAGAGAGTTTAAGAAAGACATCACCACGTGGAATCCTGCGACGTCCATCTGGTGTTTTTTCACCCTGGTCTGTTTGGTGTTGGGCGTCCCTGATATCCATGGGGCATATGTGCTGTGCCCACAACTCGTGGTGGCATGTGTGTAAGCAGCTGCTTCCTTTATCACAGTTTGCCAAGGTGGGATATTTGTCTGTAAAGGTTTCCCAGGTCTGCCCCAACAGGCCTGGCATCTTCCTAGTATTGCTCTCTGCTTTTCCCACAGTCTGCAGGGTGGAATCTTGTCTTGGAGATAATTCCAAACCTTTCACCCTCCTGTGGGCCTGAAATTAACGCCTTCCTGTTTGCCACCTGTGTCTGTTGTGGTAGCTTATCTTGTGGGAATGTCTTCCTTTGTCACAGACAATTTATTGAGCTTCTCTAAGTTTCACACAGAGCTGGTCCTGGCACTTGGTTTGAAAGCACACCCAGCTCCTCCTCCTCAGCTCTGAGGGTAGTAAACCTGTCTCATAGTGACAGAACTTTATGTCGAGTTGCAGTCACCATATTTCCCCTTTTCCAGATCTTTTTCAGAGTTTACACTTACTGGTTCTAATAACAGTAAGCACCCAAAAACTGGCTCCACAAGCATCTTAAAAGGGCGTGTGGAATTTTTGAAGTACTCTGAGTTAGACACACAGGTGAAATACTGACAAGATATTCCCAAGAGATCAAAACAACAAAAATACTTTACTGTCAACTTCAGAAAATCAGAGAACTTTGTCAAAAGTCTAGAGCAGCATTTTCACTTCTAGGGATAAGCACATGCCAGTTTTTATATCATATTCAAATCAGTTCTGAGTTTGCACACATCAGTAATCTTTATGATCAAATAGGACCACCCTCCTGTCACTTGATTTTTGAAATAAAACAAAATAAAACAAAAAATTAAGCAGTTTTCGCTAGAATCATCAGTCTTCCCAAGAGGATAAAAAATAGTCAAAGCAAAGTGTTACAGCTGGGATGTAAAATCCATATGAACACAAGGATTTTTGTTATTTAAAAATGAAGAAGGAAACCACTTGTGACTTCCTTCACTTTCCTTCATTGCTCAGTAGTATTATAAAGTAAAAAAGGGGCTAGAAAAAATAACGGCATTTCATCATCTTCATAGCAAACTGCACTAGAATTTACTGGCACAGCAGGAAATTAAACAAGGTTGGTTTGGGGGTTTTTTTGTCCAACCAGAATATTGTGCTCTGCCTAACAGGTATTTGGAAACAGTCTGAAAATTCATTTTTGCTCTCTGCAGAATTTGCTACGGAAGGCTTCAGAGACACTCATGGAAACCTGCCTGGAAAAACAGTAGAATGTATGCAACCCAAAGTTCTAGGAGGCTTGAGACAAAGCAGCTGGGCTTGAACAAGGTGATGAGGGCAAGTTCAGGGCTTACATATATACTTTTAATATTTAAATTAATTTCCACAGAGACCCAGCTTGGCCTTCTCAAAGGTAAACAGTGCAAAATCCATCTTATTTCCATTTATATTTTCATTTTATATTTAACGTAGGTTGCAAGAAAGATGCAGTGCCATGCTTCATTTTTTTAATGATGTCCCTGTTCTACTACACCTCCATATTGCATACAGGTCTATCACTCACGTTAGAGGCGTGGTCTTGAGGAGACAGCTGGCAAGCTGAACTGCATTCCCACTTCACTGCTGAGGCACTTGGTAACTTTGGACATCTTCTATGTCCAAAGCATAGAAGCATGCTTACAGGCATGACAAAATACTTAACAGGGCTATTATCTGGATCAGCTAATAGCTGTATGCCATAACTAATATGACTGACAGGACAGGGGCTTCAGGTTCAGCTAATGTACATACAAAGCATGAATACATGTTCACATGTATTCCTAATGGAGACTGGGAAATAAAACACTGCAGTCAGATAAATGCAAAAACAATGGGAAACTAGAATTATGTGTTTTTCCTATCCATATATTTAATGACTTCCTCATATGGGGTGCAGCAGCTCACACATTTTCCACTTATACCACCATTCATGCCTATAACCTAAATCAAAACAAGAACGATGACTTTAAAATGCAGGTTTTTTATGATATGAAATTAGTTTTTTATCACATTGTCCTGGTTCTGACTATGAATTAATTAATTTTTGCAGTAGCTAGGATGGGTCATGGCTAAGATCCTGAGGTTATTCTAAACCACCTCGTATCATTTAATGGAAATTGGGGAAGGGGGTTCCTTCAAGTCAGGGTAGTTGGCATGGAGTTGGTTGGGTATTGTTGGGATCCTGTGCTGTGTAGTGTGTATTTAGCATTTGCAAGTGGATTGCTCACCTCTCTTGCTTGCTTTTGTTACAAATACTCTTACTGCTCTTTTTCTTATTTCATTGCTGTTTCTAGTAAATTATTCTTATCTCACTGTATGACCTTTGCCTTTTAGTGTCTCCCGTTCTTCTCTCCACCCCGCCAGAGGGGAGGAGGAGGTGGGGAGTGATTGAGTGGCACAAGGTTTGGAGTGGTTTCAGTGGGAACACTAAATTGAAGAATGTCATTCCTAAACCACAACATATATTAAATATAGAGAGTATGAAAATGGTATAGCATGAGACTTTTTGCTGAGAGAGCAAAATTATCAGATGATATTTGCATTTAGTTCTTCCATTCTCTAATAATGGCTGTAAGTACAAGGAGGATGTTCACATTTCTAAGCTCTTAAATGCCATTACAATCATACAAGTAATAGTAGAATTTACATTTTAGGTTCTGTAAATATAAAGGGTTCTTCCCAGTTTTGTATTATCTGCGAACTGGTTTAAGTATCCCTTCCAGTCTTGTGGCCAAGTGATTTATGAAGATGTTGAAGAGCATTAGGCCTAGGATGGAGCCGTGCAGAACTCCACTACTGACAGGTCACCAATTAGATTTCAGGAAATTTTCATTTCCATAGAGAAATTTTGCTGATTATCAGTACACATACCCGGTATGCCTGTGTTATTTATTTAGTTGTTTCTGTCCAGTCTCAAAGTGTTTTCTCACATCTCAAAAGCTACTATGTGACTTTATTTTTCATAAAGCCTCCTGCTTTCTTTTTCTGCTCTACTGATGTGGGATACTGATGTCCCACTCTTTGTGTTAGTTCTTTTTCTTGGTTGCGTTACAATTTGTGCATTTCAAGGGGAGAACAGTCCATGCAAAAATAGGATATTTAGTACATATTTCTTTCTGCACAGTGCTACATCTTGTAGCATTACCTGATGTTCTAAGCCCTCATAGAGTGCTAACTTCTAGGTGAGAAAAAACAGGGAGTACCTAAGAGAGTGTGCACATATGGCAACCATCCAGTATTTTTGCAGATACATAACCTCTGTCCTAGCTATCAGCATGATGCCATGGACACACAATAAAGCAAAATTCTAGAATATGAACAACTCTGACAACAGAAGATGGCGTGGCACAGGTAAAGACAAGACTGTGAGTATCTCTCTGAAAATTAGTTTTATCAACCTCTCAAATGCCATGAATTATTCCAAAACTCTTTCTGATACTAATCAAACAGCTACAAGGCAAACACCACTTGCCTCAAATGTTCACTAAGTCTGGCAGAATGACAATAATGACAGAAACCATTGCTTTTCATCGCTGTGTGCAACTATGCTATTTTAATATTTTGAAAAAAGCAAAAGTTATGCAGATGCATCATTAAATTGTTTCCTTTGGAACCACGCACCGCGTTGGCAAAAGAATAAGCAATAAATTTAAAATAGTTTAATTATAGAAATAGTAATTTCAAAATATTTTCCAGCATCTTCAATGCTAAGAGGCATTCAAAAGTCTCAGGTATCAGCAGCCAAATAGTTATCAATATTAATCACTTCTCTGTCCCTGTTTTCCAATGACTTGTATATCCACTAGTCAGGTTCTTAGAACAATGAAGGATACATTTTTCTAAAATTTATGATGGCTTTTTTCACTAATTTGTATTCCAAAGGTAATCCAAATCCACAGTATGACTCCTCTCTGATGCTACAAAATGAGAAAGTGGAATAGTCAGTAGGACACTTGGGATTAAAGAGGTTTAACTTTTGTCCAAGGCCATTAATGGTTTAATTCATAACAGTGGACAATTTGACTCTCCTTTCTTTGAAACAGGAAACTATGTACATGATCCTTTGAACTACTCTTTCAAACAGAGTTTAAATATCTCCCATTCTCATCTAACCTGATAGATGGGTTGATCTCCTGTGATGAAGCACATCTTCAACCACATATCACCTATTTCAATTTGCAAAACATCACAGTGATGTTCAACAACCAGGGAACCAATCCGCACAACTCACTTTAGCCAATTCTATGTTATAGAAAAAATACTGATCTGTATGACTTCAGAGGAAAATAAAGGGGAAAAAATGAAAAAAAAGGTTACGTCAGCCTGAAAGAAAGATTGTTCAAGCCCAAAACCAAACCAAACAAACAAAACAATAACCAAACCAAAATAACAATAACAACAAAAAAAAAATCCCAAAACCTCCAAGGAACCCAAATCCCCCAAAACACCCCACAGGTATCTATCCCACCCCCGTCCATCAATAGAAAATAGAGCAATAAGAAATGTCTGATCAATTTTGGTATTTTATTCCTTTATAAAAAACTTCTATATCCAGTGATGAGAAAAATAATTAGGGCTTTAATAGGGTGTTGAAGAATAGCAGACATCAAATATTCTATTCTCATGACAGCATCACTTAATGTTGCTTTGAATGCAGCACAGGAAGAATGATGTATAGACTCTGAAAAACTGCTCAGAAAAATATGCAGTTGTTTTCATGCAAGTTACATTATGCATGGTATAAAAACAGAAGACTGTTTTAAATGTTTGAGAACATTTAACCAATTTTTTCCTGAATGTCTAAATGATAATTACTTCTGGAGATTGTAGACCTCTTAAAAAAAAAAAAAAAAAAAAAAAAAAAAAGGTACTGTCACCCCAAACCATTGGTAGCTGTATGGAGGCTGAAATGCAAATGGCAAAATTCAGCAATAAGGTGAATCTATTTTTGCATTTGTTACATTGTAAAACTAATCAATAAATGCTGTGAATTCAGGGGCAGCAAAAGATGCCATGTTATCTGATGGGTTAGTATGTGAAGTAAATGAAACTGTCACACAGAGATGACTGCTAACTACCAAATTTAGATTTAAAATGAGCCCTGGAAATACCTCTTTAAAAAGATTCAACAACGAAGAATTCACTGATTTTCCAAAGTGCAGGAGGTCATGTATTACACCAATTCAATCAGCTGTGCCCCTTCACTGAAAAAATAAGAAATGAAGAGCTCAAAGTGACTGACATAAAAACAAGTTCTTAAAAGAAAGAGTGAGACTTTATAACTAAGGTCACGGGTCACACCATTTAAAGATAGCAGAAGCACTCTTCCAAAGAGTGCAAGACAAGGTCCAGATGGATCCATTTCTTTCAGAAGATCAGAGCACTCTTGAAGGCTGAAAAAACCAGACATAATGCCCTTGTTTTATATCACATTAGGAAAAGTTCTTATAACTCTAGAAAACCACAACTAAACCCAAAAAAGTCTGCAAATAGAATGTAACATCTTGACTTCAATACTTACCAAAAGTGTCATAGTCACTGTATTCTGAGCTATATATAAGCAAAAAAAAAAAAAAAAAAACCCAAACCACACTGCAAAATTCTAAAATCTGAGCTTGATGAGAGACTTTTCTAACTAAAATGGATAAAGAATAGAACATATCAACTGCAACAAACTAGATTATATACAATGTTATTAGACATACCACTAAAATCCTTACTTTATCAACTCTGCTACCTCTGAGGGACATGAGCTTTGCTGAAAAGCTACAGCTTATTTGGGATCAATCCAAGTGAAAAGGAGAAAGAGACCTCCCAGCACTGGCGGTCCTTTCTGTCCACTGGGGCTTTGAAACAGCCAGGCACACACTCTTTACCTCAAAGAGTAATAGTAGTCCACTCACAACTGGAATGCACTAAAACCATTAATTTTTAATGAGTCACTGCAGAAGCTATGTTTACACATCCTCACACCTACAAAGGAATGGTGGTTCACTCTGTGAGAATTTCTTCCCCACACAACGAAAATATTACAGTAAAACTAAAATCCCAAGCCCCTTACACTAAATTCTTCTACTTGCAAGATGCATCTTCTGTAAGTGTTCTTCTTCTTGCCTATTGCCAGAACAAAGCATGTCTCCTTTCAATTAATTTATTGTTAGAAATTCAACCAGAATTCTTTATCTCTCCCAAACAACACAGACTTTTGGAACTGTTTTGAGCACAAAACGTGGGATGGTTGTTAGAGAATTAAAGGGGGAAAAAAATTCCCTGTGCAATTTTATGGATAAATTAATACTTGTTCAACATGAATTAGATTATAAAACTGGTAAGTAAATACCAGAAGAAATCAAGCATCCAACATCTTTATGATCAGAAGACTCTGCAGGAATTCAGCACAATGCAAGCATAAGTGCTACTGAACCTTGGAAGAGTACAGTGTAGAGATTCTCTCTATATTCTGAATGTGTGCTGGTTGGCATTGTAAAACACAAAGCTGGTTGGCATTGTAAAAACACAAAGCTGTTTTGAGTAAGCTACTAGCCCACCATGGCCAACTGTAGTCAATCTGCCCTATAATATCTTCAATTTTCTGGATATAGAAGAAGAAAATAAAGTGCAGTGGGAAAAGAAGAAAAGGTAAGTGTATAAAACCCAACAGGAATAAGTGTTGTACACAGTGTTTGCATTTTTATGCATTATTTTTATACAGGTTTTTTAAAATTTATCTAGGTTGTACAGGCCTCCCAAATTGCTACCCTGAAACTCTACATACTTTAAAATCACAAAAAAATCGCTCCTTTTTCTGGCTTTCAAGGATATTTGGCCTATGATTTTCCTTCCAATCTTCAAAGCAAAATAGAGACACCTAAGTTAGAATGTGTATGAATAAAGGAAGTTCTATTCCCTATATATTTTTAATCTATGCCTTAGCCAATGCTTAATGGTTTTCCAATGTGACAAAAAAATTGTTTTATTTTTCATATGTGGAAAAATAAAAAGGAGTGAGTACAAATAAAGTAAAAGTCTGCCTGCCTATGTAGGCAGAAGTCATCACTATTTAAATCAGAATTATCTCTTTTTCATCACAGTTTTTCATTGATTCAAATGAAACCTCTATACAATTCCAATGAGGCCTGAGTAGAAAGCATCAAACAGTTACTAATATTTACAAATATGTCTTCCCTGAAGTTTTTACTTAGTAAATTACTGTTAAAAAGGCAAGCTATCCAAATGATCCAAGTTATGAATACAAAATTTAATTACAAGCTC
The DNA here is from genome assembly GCA_013401135.1 of Cettia cetti. Taxonomy (NCBI): domain Eukaryota; kingdom Metazoa; phylum Chordata; class Aves; order Passeriformes; family Sylviidae; genus Cettia; species Cettia cetti. Next base: position 637 of record VZUI01019533.1, on the reverse strand, counting down.
TGCATTCAACCTTGAAAAAACATAGAAAATTAATATAGCAATTGAGTGCTATTAAGGAAAAAAATTGTCTATTATTTATGTATTGTTTCTAAATATCATTGTTCAATTAGCTATTCAAAATTCATATCAAAAATTTTGTGCCTGCCACCATTAGGAAAATATAGGAAAAAAATGGATAATAACCCCCTAGGGTACAATATCTTTCTGACAATAGATTTTAAAACATGTGCCAAAAATTAATGAGGCAGAAATTAAAACAGATTGAGTAAAGTTTAAAATAGCTTCAAGTAAGATATTTATAGATATTTATTATGAATTATTTTCACAAGTTACTGAAATAAAAAGTCAAGAAAATAAATATTGAGGCAATGATTGCTAACAATCTGTAGGAAAAGGGAATACAGGTGACCTTCCCTCTGATAAGTAAGAGCTGTGTTAATTAACCAATAGAGCCTGGCCCCTGATGAGTCACAGCTGTAGCCAACAAAGATAAGTGTGATGAAAAAGAGTGAGTTGGCTAGTGAGGGGAAATCATAGAAGAGGAGGAACTTTGAGGAAGAGGGAATGAGAGGATCATGAAGAAGGAGGATCCTGAGGAGAGAGCATCCCTGCAGTGAGGTCAGTGTGGGTGTGCAGT
>VZUI01019526.1:11232-54039 GCA_013401135.1 Cettia cetti | reverse complement strand
AAAAAAAAAAAAAAAAAAAAAAAAAAAAAAAAAAAAAAAAAAAAAAAAAAAAACACAAAAAACCAAAAAAACCTGCATCATTATAAACCAGAAAGAAAAACATAATTTAGTCTAAGAACAAGTGAATAGGCCTCAGGGTTTAATGAGTTAAGTTACTTGAGTTAGCATGACAAATTTCCAATAAATTTACCATACACTGATAATTCACTCATCATGTATCGAGTCCTCTGCTTGTTCATTGTTTATTCTATTTTTTATTTGTTTTGGGTTTGTTGTTTCATTTGTTTGTTGGTTTGGTTTTTTTTAAATAGGAGTAGTGGTTAATGGGGTCCAATGAGGAGATTTAAACTAAAGCTCTTGCTCTGCTGTGGATTTCCCCCATTACTTTAATTTTTAGACTTTTAGGATTTTTTTACTTTAGTCTTTTTATTTTTTAGACATCCCTGTATTGAGAGCTACCATTTGAAGTGCCAGTAAGTTTAAGTAGATATTAGAGGCGGTCTACATATGATAGCACCTGCAGAACTTGTTTAGACCATGTATCTTTGGTATCTTTGAAATGAAAGGTTATCTGCAGGATCTTCTATCAGCAACATTCATCAGGATTTTTGTAGTCTTAAACCAGGACAGTTCTAGGGTTTGAGAGTATACTGATTCACTAAAGATGTATTGTTAGCTGGAGAAGGGGAAAAAAAGAATGATCTGTTGATTACAGCAGGGAGTGACCCAAGAGAAACAATTGATTTTATTTCAAGCACTGTGAAAGAAAGGATGGATTTCTGGGACAATGCAGGGAAAGAAAGAGTTGGGTTGGTTCACCTGTTGGTCTGTGTACAGAATCAGCTTTACCTAAACCAAGATTGAATCTACAAATTTTCTGCTGTTCAAAAGGACGGAAAAGGACATTGATCTTGACATTCAGGCTACTTATAAATATGCAAATGTAGATGCCTAATTCTATATGCTCCTTTAATTGTATGAGATAAGATTATAGACAGTGTTCCTCTACTGAGGCAGAGCTCTGACTGTAAGTAGGAATATGCATGAATGAAACCCTTGGCTAAATGCTCAGGAAAAGTGGAAGGTGGGCTGGGGGCACACAGGAATAGGATCTCTTCTGTGGTGCTAAATCCAGTGAAACAGCTATGGTTTAGATGGTCCTGAATTTCCTATCTATCAGTAATGCTGACTATCTTTTAATACCAGCGCCAGATACATTGTTGCTTTTCAAACTGGTAAAAGTGTTGTGAAGAGTAGATACAGAGTACAGTCTACCAAGTAATGCCTAGCAGGCGCTAAATACTGAGGGGAACAAGTTGAAAAGCAATTGCATACAAATAGCATGCACAAACCTGCTCTGTTCTCACTTACAGCAACAAGTCCGTTTAAATAACAACATCTTAAAGCACAAAAGGAAAACCTCATTAAAGTCTCTTTCAGGGACAGCTGCATCACCTCAATCCTTTTACTTTGCCTCTTCGAGGAACTCTTTTTCCCTGATGTGGAGATGAAGAATTAATCATCCTGTTACATAAAATGAATACTCCATGGGGAAGATGTATAAAGCACACAAGAGATGGACGGATTTTTTGTAGAGTAAGGTCACCCTCAGGGGGTGAGAGCACAGGGAAAAGTGCACACTGAGTAATTACTATTTCAGGATCCTCTGGAGAATTGCAGGCTTGATACCATCTGAAAGAGCCTATGATTTTCAATTAACTTTTTGCTCCTGTACATTGGTAATTACCTCAGTATATGTTGGGGAGCAGAGGAATTGGAAATGGTTTCATTTGGTGGTGGTGGCCAATGTCTGCTACAGGTGTGAAACCCAGGCAGGGCTCTCCTGAATTGGTTGTCAAGAGCAAGAAAATATCAGATCTTGAGGAAGACCTCTACTGCAAGATTGGGAAGAGACAAGTATAGAGCAAGCTTCAAGCTTATAATTTTTTTATCTGGTTCTAGCTAGGTCTGAAAATGCCTGTCAGTGTCCTGCTGACCAGGTGATGCTGGCAGGCAATCCAGTGTTGGATTGCACGGAGATTTAGGGGACGGGAACAAAAGTTATGTAAATTCAGTACATGCTGAGGCAGCAGGTACATCAAAGAAACTAAGATATGATGAACAAAATAAAAGATGAGATTTTTGAGTTAAGAAAGGGGGTGGAAAAGAGGGTATCAGGTTATAATGGCTTCACCGTGTTTTAATTACTGCAAACTAAATCTCTGCAGTAGCTTGTCAGGCATACTATAGTTTTAATTAAGTAATTAGGGAGTTTGATGAAGAATACAAGGATTTTAGAATTTAAAGTATTCTGGAGAGTGTATAGGCATGGGAGCCTTTTTTTTCTCAGGTGTCTCCATACTATACAATGATTAACCTTGAGTGAAATGTTACAGGAAGCACTGAGAGCTTTTATTCATGAGTCACAAGCATAAAACCTGACTCAAAACTCTTTGAGAAAACTCTGCAAGGAGAGAACTTTTAGTGTGAAGCCTGTAGGACTTAGGTCAAAATGTGCATTCAGGTATCAGGTAATAGGTACTGGGTACAGCAGAATGACATTTATCTCTTAAAATGACAGACTTAATGAGCAATATCCATAGAAATAAGCAGAACTGTGTTACAATGTGTTGAACAGTTAATGTGGTTGCATCTAGTTTATGTGTGATGTTTCAGATTTCTCACTGAAGGGTCTTGAAAGAAAAGAAAATATAGTATCAGAAAATGAATACAGCTGTTATTCTCCCACCTTCTGAGTGTAATGTCATGAGATTTTCATAGAAAGAACAAATACAGCCCTATGGGAAAGATATATTGTGCTTGCTCTCTCTTGAGACAGCAATTGGATTTGTTATGGTGATGGGAAATCCAAGGTTCCCAGGTTAGCACCAGTGCAGAATGTACCCTTAGAAGTCTTAAGGTAACTGCATGAGAGCTGATAACATTGTTCAGTTGGGAGAGTCCTTCAGCCTTTTGGGATATAAAGAGTAATTCCATCCTAAATAGCATTAACTACCAAAAATCTCTTCAAAAGTGTATCTACTCAAACATATGAATACTGAATAAGCAATATAAACTCTGTGCTGGTAGCCTGCATTTGGTAGCAATCTAGTTTGTTATTAATGAATCAGTATATTTTGCTCAGTGGGGCACAAAGACACATTTAATCTTGAAATATCATTAGTGTAGTGTTATTTTGTGGCACATTTCACCTCAAAGATTACTGCATTCACTTCATCTTGAGTAGAAAGTCTAATCCATCAGTTAGTGCCATCTCATTATAGTTCCATCAGAGGCACCTAATGACTATGGATACCTAATAAAAGTTTGTATGTGATTCCAAAATGTGGCTCAATGCACTTGGGAGGCATGAACAGTTCTCTTATATCTGAGGAAACTGGGAAGAAAGGGAGAAAGAAAGAGGAGCTAAAAAGAGGAAAAAATTAAAAATAATAACTCTATGGCTGCTGGAAATAAGCATTTTAAAATGAAAATGCAAATAAATCCTTCCATAGTTATTTAGAGAGTCTTTTATTAACAAATCTGTATTTTCTGTTACAACTATGAAGCTACAGAGCAATTATAATTATGTCTATTTATATCTATCTCTATATTACTGATTTTATCTACAGATCCATGTTGATGTATACTATATACACAAACAGGTGGATATAAATGCAGGCATTCTTAGAATGTGTATATACGTAAGAATTGCATTTTTTTCATCACTAAATACAGCCATTAATTAATTAATGGAATCAAGTTTCTATTGTAGCTGCACAAAAAGTATTCAGAAGAAGAGGAATTGACTCCTGAGTCAAGGAAAAGGCAGAATGTTATATACCAGAATAAGACAGACTGCCATGGTCAAAGTACTGCAGAAATGTCAATGTAGTTACAAATAGCCTGTCCAGTTTCTTACTTTCATTAGAGATTACAATTCTGTGAGAGTAAAATTTATCTCTGTAGTGCAGCTTTTACTGGTTGGTCTAGGCTGGATCTTAAATCAAAATAAAAAAAGTAAAACTGCTTGGAGAGTGGTGATCACCTTTGTTTTGCACTTAGAAGCCCCCCCCCCCCCCCCCCCCCCCCCCCCCCCCCCCCCCAGCCAGCTGGTTTTCAGGGGGAAGCAGGGCTGGTTGGTTGGTTTTTTATTCTTTCTGGTTGCAATCTCCTGACAACATACATCATCTAAGTATCTCCATCTAAATTTAAGAAATTATTATCATTCCCCTATCACAGTATAAATATGTCTGACTTCTGCTACAAGCACTGTCGTTTGAGACCAGAGCAAATTAGCCAGAAAACCTATGGAATCTCCATCTGTGGAAGTTTGCAAGCTTGCTCAGCTAAGAAAGAGCACAGCCATTCTGCTCTCTGGCAGGTAAGACTGCTCAGGGCAGAAAAATGGTCTTGAGACAGCCAAAGGGGTCTCTTACAAACACAGTTTCTATGATTCTACAAATATGTTTGACTTGTGCTACAAACACTCCAAGTACTGGGGAAAAAACCCTCCGAACTTGCTAAAATATTATAATAATTTCAGCTAGGGAATTCTGAATGTTTTCAATTTCTTGTTAATTTATTCCTGAGCTCTGAAATGTTTGAAAACCCTGAAAATAAATGTCTGACTCACAGAAGATACTTTCTTTGAAAAACTACCAAATTTTCAAATGACTTCTTTAAAACCAGGAATTTTAGACCAAAATGAAACTAAAGGCTGTCATAATTTGGAATGAATGCCAGTGCTATGCCAGATTGCACCATTAGTGAATAAACAGGGGATGATGGCAACAGAGCAACAGTATAATTAGCTCAGTTTAGCATTTTCAGGGTTTTGCATCAGTAGCTCTAGTAGGAAACAGACAGCTCTGCTTTTTGGCCACATCAGTATGCAAGCAGCACTGAAGAGATCAGGCATAACCAGTGAGCTGAAAAAAGCAGTTTTCCATGCACACATCTGCTAATCTGAGGCAGAAGGTATTTGGCTTCATACCTAGGGAGCTTGGTGTAAGCTCCTGGTAGCTTTCAGTGGAGAGCAGCCCCCCCTTCTCATCACCTTTGTTCTGCAGCATTAACCTGCAGCAATTGTTTAGAAAATGGATGTGAATATCTTAGTCTTGGGAAGAGCTAAAAGAACATTGATCTAAGGCTTTATTCAAGGCTTTGGATACGCAACACTTCTTCTCAGTGAGAATGTCCTGAAAACAGCTAAGGACATTTCCAAAGATTGTTTTTATATGATTCTAACCATGACTTTGTGACCAAGGCACACACAGCCTAGAGCAGCAATGTTAATGTTTGAGGGCTTTTTTAGCAAAGAAACCTGTTCTAAAAGAGGTGGGAAAATAAATTTGTAAGCGGAATTTCAAACTGCGTTATCCTGTCCTGTAAGTGTTTGAATCTTTATTGTTTGATAAATGTATTAAAAAACCAAAAAGTGCATTGAGGTTAATGGGATATTTCCCTAAGTAGAAAGTTAGAATGCATGATGCAGGACACCTGAGAGTTTTATCTCTAAAAGCACTGGTGTAACTGAGGATCCTCAGGATAGGATTTCAGATGCCTTAACTGAAAAGACATGTATTAATACTCATGTGCTATTGCACAAGAAATTTAACTTTATAACTATGACTACTTACTGCTACAGAGACCTGGAGGAAGAAAGAATCCATTTTTCTGCAAAAATGGAAAAATGTAGTTTATTTTCATGAAGTTGAAGTAGCTAGAGCACTCACCCAGCTTGCTGTAGCCTCTGTAGCTTAGCATGTTCATAATGCACTGTATCACAGCAAATTAGTTCATAACTCCCTCAAATCTCAGCTCAGCATTACTCGACTGACCACATTCTGTTTGCTGCAAAATCCTCCTATTGTGGTGTTGGTTTTTTTAAAGAAATGGAACTTTGAATGATGCTTTGTTGGCAGATATATTTGTCTCCCAGGGCCATGAGTTGCATGTGTATAAGCGAGGGCAGAGCTTGGCTCTAAATGGCTAAAATGCTGTGCTTCTCTGGCTGTGAGATGCCGAGGCAGAATATAAAAATAACATGGAGCATGAAAGCTTCATAAGCAGCAGAAAGAAGGGTCTGAGTGACCTGGTGTGCCTCCTGCTCCCCAGGGGCCTGCAGAAACTTTTCTGTGCCTTCAGCTGAAGAGCTGGAGAACACAGACCAGCTCCCAGGTGTGGTGTGTGGCTGGGGAGGTGCCACCCTCAGAGACCAGAAGCAGCTCCCTCCCTGACCAAATGGGCTGGGCTGACCCTTTGCATGGAAAAGGGTGGGACGGACCACGAGTGTGGGTGCAGGACTGCTGGGGAATCTTTGCTCACCACCTTTCCAGTGTTGTATCCATGCTCACTGCAGTTTTCCTGCAATGTGACAAGCAGATGAATCTTCTAAATTTTGAATGAGTTATAGCTTCTATGGTATATTGTCATGGTGGAGATGAGATGACCTCCCTGGACAGTTCAGCCTGTACAACTATACTCACTGCTTCATAGAGGATTTCTGTTTTCAATCATTATACCTATGGAATGCTTCAGAATGTGTGATTTTTAAGTAAACTGAAAATGGAAAAAAAAAAAATACAAGTTAGGTTCAGTATAGAAGAGAGGCAGTTTAATGAGAGAGAAAAGCTAACACTGCAGATCTTAAAGCACAGGGGAAATTTAAGCATGGAGTACCAGAAATGGGATTTCAGCCTTTGTTCTTAATACGTGTTGCATCTAACAATTCCATTTGTTCCACTGTTCTTCAGTGCCACAACTAAGCAAATAGTTTGCAATAAATAATTTAGCCTTTGAATTTAACCTTCATTCCTGCTCATGGAGTCACAATGTGCTGGTTGCAGTGGTTTCAAACTTTTTTGCAACTCAAGATCACGCAACTTTTAGGGGTGAAGGGAAGTTGGAGATATTTTTTATTGTGATGTGCCAGTGTGATATGACACTCCAAGCTGATCACAAGGTACTGCTTATCTTCCCTGATCTGATGGTTGCAGTGGGATGGTGAGGAGGGAAAGTTGAAAACTGTCATTTTGAAATGAAATGTGAATTTCTCCTTCTGGAAAGATTAACATCTTGATACTTTTTGAGTAGGAAGGTTGACATGGAGTTACTACAAGAAAGACAAGACTATTGCTGACTGAGTCAGAAATTCTGAATACTTGGTCTAGGGCTGCATCTAAAGGGGACACTTAAAAACAGGGCACCCTAAGATGTCTTCCAGATAAATTTCACCTTTTGCATTGCCTTGTGAAATGGACTTTTATGTCAATGAGGAAAGGAAAGGATTCCCTGATGCCTCCACTACAAAACAGAGGCCAAAAACAGATCATTTCAGGTTGTGTTTTTTATCAGTCTTCCATTCCTAGCTCTGGCAAAACATATGGCTATGATTTCAACCCCAGAGATTGTTTGCTTTGCCTCAAACAGGGCCATTTTTTGCAATAAGGAGTAACAAAAATTTGGCTAAGAAAATGCCACAAAAGTTTCTCATACTGCAGCTCAAGGCATGCAGAATAAGCTCTGAGGATTACTGCTGAGCTGCTTTTCCAATGAGAGAGAGGGAAGAGCAAGATGTCCATATCAGTACATATCATCATAAAATACTACTATGGTAACAGCTCACTGTTTATCTGTTTAGAATCCATTTTTAAGGACAAAAAGAGCACAAATATGGAAAACCAAATTATATTTTATCTGCTGTTCTTTTGGTAGGTAATTTTATGTCTCAAATAGATATGTAGCTTTTCAGAATTAAAAGGAGAATCTTTGGCACTGCCAAAGTGTCAGTCTTTCTCTGGGTGGTTACGTTGGGAAAAAAAAGCCTCACAAATCACCTTGCTAGAGGACTACAAGGTTTTGAAAGATCTCAATAGTGCAGAGAAACCTCTTCCTTTCCATTTGGAGGTGGGAATCAAGAATATTTAGAATGAGTTTGGCAGAGTTCATTAGAGAAAAAGAAAAATATTTCTACATGCAAATGGGAAAAAGCACTAGAATAAAACAGTAATAAATTGGTATCAATCTGAAAGACAATTAGATGGTTTTAATTGATCTCTCAGGCAGTAAAAGACATGTAATTTTTTTTTCTAAGTAAGCATGAAGTGCCTAAGAATTCAGACAGATTTCTTACAGACATCCACAAGCAATTTCCCTTTAGCCACAGTGACAGATAAGTATGACAATTTTTTGGACAGTGAGGATTGAAATCACTGAAAGAGGTCTTGATAGTCTTATTTTTAGAAATCTGAACTCAGCTTACAAAAAATATTAAAAATTCCACTGTTTTTTTAAAGAAGGGAAATACCTAGACACTAAAAATTATTGTATCCTTTTTCAAAGGTATGAAAACACCACTTAAATGACAAAAATATTTTCCTGTTTTCTATCTTTATGTCCTTTACTACTTTCCTTTTGAAAAAAAGATGAAATCTCTTTTATTGCTTGCTATCTTAAATTTTCTCACTTCATTTATATCCGTCCTTGACAACAATATGCAATTCATTTTCTAGCAAAATTGGACAAAGTAGGAAAAGTAGAATGAAAAACATCCTTACATTTTAATGCAGAGGTATTGGCATATGCAGAAGTAAATGCCAGGCACTATGCAGAATCCAAGGATAATCCTTTTGTGTACGACATGAACTTGTGAAATCATTATCCCAACAATTAACCAGCATGATTAATGAGGCAGGGGAAAAAAAAAAGAATAGTTGCTGCTGCTATTCACTTGGTGCAGAATCTAAATGTCCCCTGACTTCATCTATTTGACTGTACATCTTACTGGGGTGTCTTCAGTCTTTTAGAAAGAGAGGTTGCCATGAGTCTTGGCCCAGCTATTTTTGACTGTAGAAAACATTACATTGATGTTGTCACGCTGTACCTGTTACCATTCTCCTTTTTTTTTTTTTTTTTTTTTTTTTTTTTTTTTTTTTCAATGAATGCACCAGGGTCTTGAAAAAAAAACAAACAAAAAAACAAGAAGGAGAGAAGAGAGGGAGAGCGAGCAAGGCACAAACCAAATGAAGCTGAGTGGGCTCTGTTTGCAGGCTGTGGCCTTGCTCCCACTGGGCCCACGCAGCACGTGCCCTTTTATCTTAGTGCCTTTAAGCCATGGTGGTCTGTTCAACCTTCTGGGGCTACATATGTCTCTGCACCAGGATAATTGTTCTCAACAGCATGAGCTTAACTCTATCATCCCTCCTGCCTCTTGACTTACTGTAAATTAAACAGTGGCTCAAAAAAAAAAAAAAAAAAAAAAAAAAAAAAAAGGCTGGGAAGTTTCAGCAGCTCTGTAAGATCACCTTTTTAAAATGATAACTTAATTTATAGGAACTGTGGAATATTTTTCTAGTTTCCAGGTGGTGATATTCTCTTTGGGCTTTTTTTGCCTTTTTTTTTTTTAAGCATCTGAAGCAAAACACAATGAAAAAGAAATTAGATTAATGGGGAAAGAAGACAAGACATAGACAAACAATATATGCATGGAAAACATGCAGGAAGCCAAATTCCCCTTCAGAGTTTGCCAAATTACCCACAACTTCTCTTTCAAAGCCCTCCTAATAATGCTCCATTGTATGCAAAGCCTATAAGAATAGAGTTAATTACAGTGTACGAGTATCAATTACATAGTATGGATATAAATTTTACAAGCCCCCTCACCTTGGTAGGAAAGGAGTGATCTTTGTGCCATGCACAGTCGAGGATTCTCTGTCAGCACTGAGCAAATAATAAAAAATAGTTATAACAATCAGAAAGCCTCTTCAGTTCAACTCACACTTTAACTGCTTGGTCTAAAACTCTAGCTATGTAAAGTTTTCACAGATGGTGTCATCCTGATCTGTACTGGAAATGTTCTTTAACTCCTTAAAATCCCTTCAATGTCTTGTTCTTTTTACATATATTGGTTTTTCTGAAAAGATCAGGAAATTTTAAACTTCCTTGGTCTTCATCCCAAGGCCTTTCCCAGAACCTGTTTCAATTCAACTGAACATGTTTTAGCAGAGACTTATGCTTAGTCAGATGACATTTTAACAGCACCTTTTATGTTTGCATCCTTATTCTTCTCTCTTTGGAAATACCTGCAATAATCAATTGATTTTATTTTTGGAAAACACCAAAAGAAATTACCTTTTGTTCAAAAGAACACAAGGAATGGAAATCATTGGGGCATAATTTTTGTGTTCTTCACTGGAATCTATCCAAATTGGGATTTAAGTAAAAGCAGAGAGCATTCTGTGAGGGTTTAGCTCTGTCAGCTGGGCATCTGCAATTTTCAATGTATACATTATTGTATTGCTCTGTGCAGTGACAACAGTGCTGATATTGCTCAAGATTTTAGGTCTTCCTTGCAGAACAACCATGATCTCTCATAAAGATCGTGTGCTTTCTGTCATTCTGATAATTGTTTCCCTTAATCTACAAGCAAAAAAAAAAAAAAAAACAAAAAAACAAAAACACCTTGTCTGCAAGAAAAAAAGTTTTCTTCTTCTTCAGATTATGTATTAAGATGCAGTTATACTGCAGCACAGCAAGATTCTTTACTGAATTCCTCTCCTTGGGTCCTAAGCTGGGCTGCAGAGGTCCTGTGTGGAATTTAAGCAATGTATTAGTGGTGTCTCTGTGAACTCAGGACTGTCAGAAAGTCATTGTGTCCTTTTCAGACTTTTTACATCAGGGATTTGAGGTTAAGCGCCCAAGGGAGCTTTACCAACAGATCTTGAAGGCTGTATGGGATTCTTGCCCAGGCTGCAATGTCCTCAAGGGCAGTTCACAACTTGAAACTTTTTTATCAACCCAGGTTTTAAAAAGGGTTGTGTTGGCCTAAGCATCTCCTTAAACAGGTCTTAAAGAGTGTTGCACAAAACCTAAAATAGTTCTGCTTAGAGAGGGAAAAGGTCTTCTGGAGATGAAGTTTCTGATTAAGTTGTTGTTGCAGAGCCTCCCAGTCAGGTTGTAATTTCTTTACTAGCAAATAAAGACTTAAAGTTCATTGTTAACTTTTCCACACCCTTGCCATGCTGATATCTGTGAAGATAGTATGTTTCATTACCAGGTTTGTTGCAGAGCAGTAAAAACTCAGGTTCACTGATCCACAACTACTGTAATGGCATTCCCCATAGAAATCTGCTGTAGCTGTTTATGGAAACATGTATTTACTGGATGTATATACATACATGCTGAAGCATGTATGTGACAGTACACCCCCACTTAGTGCAAAATAAACTCTGGTGACATTATACATTGGTAAAATGTCCAAGTTTACAATGACTTCTGCACACCTACAAGCTGAACAAGCTGTGGACATCCATGATCCCAAAGCTGTCTAGACCTTCCTTTCCCAACACCTCAGCATTTGAAGCCCCACAATGACACACCCCTCTAGGGTGACAGGTGTGACCCCCCGAGGGACCTTCAAAAAGATGGCAGCAGGACATGCCTCCTAAGGGATTTGAGGAGGAGCTGTGAAACTCTTCAGGAAAACTAGAAAAAGTAATGGCACATTCCTTTGGCCTACAACAGGAAGATAAAACTGTATTTGGCCCTCTCTGTTGTCACAGTCATAGTTCAATGCTCATCCTGTCTGTGTGCCTGGACATGCACTCTGAGGGGCAGATGCTCCTTGCTCCTCTCCATTGCAACATCAGGGATCACACAAGGACAACAGGAAGGCACACATTCTCTCATGTGTTAGCTGAAAGACCAGTCTTTGGCCCCTGTCTTAACATTGTCTCGTTTCTCATCAGTGCAGATGAGCTCAGAGATGTTCAATTAGACAGCTGTACGTTTCCTCTGCACTAGTCCAACAACATTTTCATGCCTAGCATGTAAGACAGGCCAGATTTAAGCTACATATTTTCTATAGATTTTTTTCTGAGGAAACATTTGTCCTTTGATATTTTCACACTTCTGTATGCGTGGAATTTGGCAATATCTTCTGCATGTAGCCTCTTTAGGTACTCTCAGTTGGCTTTGTTTAAGTGTCTGATTCATCGAAAACCTTTGTACAATTTGGGCCTGGTGCAAAGCCAGTTTAAGTCAACGCTAAAGCAAATCAAGCCTTTATATACTCTGCTTCAGTATGGATTTATGCATGATGGTTTAGGCATTCACATTAAACAGCTCTAGCCTAAATCCTTGTAAATAATAATAGTTGTTTAGAGTATAAATGAAGTAGTAAAACTTAAAACTTACACTTTAAGAGCTACTTGAAATGTAGCCAAAGTACTAAATAAACAAACCTTACACATTTACTGAGAGGCTAAAAGCAAAGGAAAACTTCCCCAGGGGAAAAAAAAAAAATCAAAAAAAAAAAATCTGTGCTAGGCTAGAAGGCTAGACAGAGAAAAAGAGGTTGCAAAGTTGCAACAGGGTGAAATAAAGTAGAGACTCAGAAGACAGTTAAAATGCTACTCTTGTCTCTGGTGAGAAACCTGACTACATAGTGGTGAGAATGTCTTTTTATTCCAGAGCTTACTAAGGCTGTGATAGATGTCTATCTGGAATATATTTCTTCTTGTGTGAACGGACTACATATCACTATCATTAACAGTAAGTCAGCATGTTTATCACAGTGCATTTCAAGGAGGCAAGAAAACCCACAGGTTACTCTTCTAATACTGCAATAAGTCATGGAACCATCAACCTACTCATTGTTTTTAGTGTAAATTTAGTATTTCACAAGGTTTTTTCCTCCTTAGAAATGGCTTATGCAAAACATAACAGAAATATATTGGAATGCCATGCCTGAGTCTGGGTAACATTTCTACAGATCAGTTCAAAGCAAAGAGTATTTCTTCACTCGAATGTGTTATGTTGACTGAATAATGTGTTAGTGCAGTCAAGAATACAGTATTTGTCATTCCTGACACTTTGAGAAGATATTTGCTCAAATAGAGTTCAGTCTAGTTCTGCAGAATATTTGTTGGTAGGCTCCTATTCACTATTTGTAGGTAAGATTGGATGCCTCTATTATTTTTAAATTTGTTCCATCTAAGACATTGTTCAGGAGTCTTACTGTTTTCAGCATTCAGATTTCATATCAGTAAGAAGTAATTACCTCCCTGAGAAAATCCCCTTTCCTCCTGATTGAGGCCATGTCACTGCAGCAGAAATGTTATTCAGAAGCCACTGGGCATCCTTGGTGGTGACATCTGTTTGGTTGTCTGGTGAGGGATTGAGGTATAATCAGTCATATAGGTGTTGAATAGTATTGGCTTCCTGACAGACCATCAGAATGGCCATAGAAGCAGCTTAAAAATCAGCCTTTTTGTTTCTGCCACCCAGCAAAACACTGTGATGTTTGGAGATCAGTTTTACTTACAGTATTGCACAAATCAAGACAAGAAGTTACTTCCAAGACAGGAAAATAATATGCTAACAGGGGGAGAAAAAAAGAAATAATTTTACCTATCAGTTTTTACTTTAATGATTTCTGAATGACCAGCTGACTAACCCACCTATGGCATCAGACACAAAGAGTTAAGCCTCCCATTTTCTCTAGACTTTCTAAATTGATTACATATTATTGCATTAAATTTAAACGAAGGTAAGACAGAGCTTACAGTTCTATTGTTATCGATTTGTGAATAAAAGATGAAGATTAGCATGATTAAAGAGAAGTGAAACAAGGGTTCAGCAGCATTAACTCAAGAGAGTAATTCTCCTGGACACTACTGGGATTGTGTCCATGACTGAGGACAGAAGAATTATGTTCTAAGGAAAGTAAAAAGCAGACCCTGTCTAACCAGTCCCCTAGGGGGAATGGGAGTGATTACAGGGAATGCTGTTTTCTCTTATTTTATGGGCATAGGCAGCCAACTGAAAAACAAGAGAAGACCAATGCAACTGGCATCAAAGCTAATGTAACTGAGTCCAGACTAGCAGGTGAAGATCATGGGCTATTGTTTGCAGAGCTGAGAGTGAAAGCAGGAACATAGCTACTGAAGTTTTGTGTCTCAGAGCAAGGCTCACATTAAAAACAGTTGATACACCTAATTTTCACTGAGGGAGATCATATGGATAAAAGAAACTGTAGAAGTAGAGATTTGGTGGGTGTAGTCTTGGCAGGAAAGCAAGCAAGAGAAATTTGGGGAATTCATCTCACATAACTGTAGGAACTACACTACAGATGGCTATATTAGAGCAAGTCACCCTTTAAAGTCAGGAGAGATACCTGCTTTTAGGGGGTAATTAATCTTAACCTCAAGTAAACAACTAAAATATCTTGATTGTGCCCCAGAAGTGCCTGTTTCTCTGCTTTAACTGTGCAGTTGTTCAGATGAGACTGTGCACACAGTAGATGGAGATGTGGATCATCCCATGAGGTTTCAGAGGGACTGCAGGAACAAGAGACTGACAGGGCATTGCACACAGAAGGAAGGTGCTCCCCCATTCAGCTCTTCATAGGCAGATGTGGAGGAAATCTGCAACTAACCCAGCATTTCTCCAGAAACTTTAATTTTCTTTGCTATTATTTGCTCAGTACTTCCACCTCTGCCAGCTCTATATGGAGGAAAACAAAACAACAGAAAAACACATGATTCTATCTTGATTGTTATATAATTTTAAAAAATGAAATTATAAAGACACCTTCTAAGTATAACAGCGTTTCAGTACATATTTTCCAAAATTAACATATTTTATTTATATGTAGATGATGTATGCAACAGCCCTGGCTGTCATAAAGGAGGCTGGATTCAAGCCACAACCCAGAAATAAGTGCTTTTGCACTCAGTTCCAATGGTTTCACTGCAAGCTTTGCCTAATGAGTTCTCCAGACTTACTGCAGGCACCACACTCAGCTGGGTTGGTGTCCAGACTTTATAGCTGCTGGACTTGAAAAAGTGCAGTAAGATCTTAAAGCAGGGAAAATCAACCTACATCAGATAGCTAGCAGGACATATTTATTGCACAAGTACCCTTAGGATCCATTAGGGTCTCCATTAAGACTAGTTTATTGAAAAGACTAAAGAAATGGCAGAGGAACTGTTACTTACTTGATGTTATGAACAGCATAGGCAGTACCATAAACTTCCAGAAACAGAAACATAAATCATATGAAAGTTATTGTTTTTCTGGTGACAGGAAGCTAAGAAAATGTTTTTCTCACACTATTTCTGAAGGTATTTCTTGCTATGCAACTATATGTCAGACAAACCAAGACATTACAAGGTAATATCTTGAAGTAAAACTACCCAATGATACCACTTAGCAAGATGCTACACTTTGCTGACCTTTTCTCTAGCATTTGAGTTTAGATTTAGCTGCTGTATAATACCAGCACGTTTATGAGTTATACAATTCATATGTGTTTTTTGTGACTGATGCAAAGCTTCGGAGAGTCATAAAAAACTGGTGAAGCTGACATGACAAGAAAGAAAACTCTTACACAGTACTTTCAGAAAGTTGTGCTTCAATGTACTGTGATTTTTACTTTCCCTTCAGTGTTTGTTAAAAAAAACCAAAACCAAACAACTAAGGAAGCTGTGATTCCTTGGGCCTTGTTTCACTAGATATATTGCAAGAACTTTAGAGCCAAAAGGACTTTTCAATGCTCTATCCCTGTTCTTTGAGAGGCAGTAATGTAGAGACAGTTTCAGCCTGAAACATTACTAAAGGACCAGATATTTAGTTTCTCTGAATTAAAGGGAACAAGAATATTTTAATATGCATTCTTTTCAGTGAGAGAAAGAAAATGCATAATAATGCTTTATTTTTATTGTGCACATGCCAGAAAGGAAAATATCACCCTCTGAATATTCCAATCTTAAAAGGCATACTAGAAATTATGCTCCCCAGCTTTGCCTTCCTGCTTCCCAGCAGTCAGCTGAGGCCATGGAGCTCACACTCATTTTGCTACATTCAACAGCCCGTCTAATCCCTCACCAATTTATATTTTCAGCTTTCAATACTTCCTGTGGCCAAGAGTTTCACAATTTGCGTGTTGTTTGAAAAGTACTTCTTTTTGTTATGTTTAAGACTACTGTCGAATAACATTTTGTATGACCTGTTATCAATATCTTGCCTCTGCAACTTCTGCCTGGCAAAACCTGATTTTATAGACCTCTATTATATTTTCACTTACTCATTGCTTGAAGAGCCATACTTTATTTAGTCTCTCTTCCCCAAAAAACTATTCAATAATCTGATTTTTATTGCCCCTTTCTGTACTTTTCCATCTCTACTCTATAATTTTTGTAATAGTGGGCCCAAAAATGCACCTAGAATCCAAGAAATGAGTGTGCCATTGATTTCTACAGTGACATAGTAATTTCTGTTCTGCTTTGCTCTTTATTCTTATTCTGACAATTCAGATGATGCTTTTTGCTCTTGTAACTATCAGTAGGCACTGAGCTGACATTTTCCAAGACCATTCACAATGAGTCTAAAATCTTTCCTGAGGCTTATTAGGTAATTTAGAAGCTCTTGAAGTATACATCCAGTTAAAATTGTTTTTCTCACATGCACTGAATTTAGCAGCACTGGATCTAATCTAATGTTTAACCACTTGGATGGCTGATATTGTGAGATGTAGCTGTGACTTCTCACAATCCACTTGGGACTGACTTTGCCATCTCACTATACACCTCACTTTTTACTGCTCCATCTGTAAAACCTATCAATCTCCGTCTAATTTACCAGTGCAGTTAATTTTTTTATTAGCACGGCTTATCTGAAGCCCTGGCATAAATTGCTTCAGGGATTTCTCTCAGGTACCCTGTTTCACACAGTAACTTTTTCATCATTGTGTATGCTTAGTCTTCTGAGACTAGATCTGTTTGAACATTTTTTTGTTCTGTAATTTTTCTTTCCATTTTGTTTTTTTTTGCTTCCCCCTCTTTTATTTTAAATCTTGAGCTTCTATTTTATGAGATAGTACCATGAAATATAAAATAATAATATGGGTCTAAAATCCATTAATTTGTGAAATGGATTCAGCATTTAATAAAGTGAAAAGTGAATTAAATAACAATAGATTGCCAGTTAGAAAACAACTGAAAGGTGACACCAGAATGTATTCCATGTACTACTTGTACTAAAATTGTAGACGTGAAAAATAGGCTGCAGTCTACCTCTTAGGCACAATCTCTCACAGACAAAAAATTCCTCAGAAGCTGTGTAACTGTACAACTTGCATTTCCTTCATTCTTCACAAGAACAAGCAGCTGCTTGTATTGTGACTTTGGATTTAAAATAGGAAATGTATTTCAAATTCTCTAGCAATATGATATTTCAAGTCAAAAACCTTTCTGATGCACTAGGACTTATCTGAAGCCTGCCTTTCATAACAAATTTGCAGGAGCTTTTCAAAACTGAAATGTTCCTTGTTTGCTGTTCTTGCTGCTGTTCTCTCCTTGTCAGCTTTAGAGAAATTTTGAAAACTTCTATCTCCTTGATTCTGATGTAGATTACAGAGTGGGAGGTTTTGGTACTACAAAAACAAAGTCATTGCTTGCCTACACTGTAATGAAAGCTACTGCATGAAACATGACTGTCATAAGTGATGATGGCATTATCTAAAGCATTTGAGTTTATATTTGATTTTAGTGGCTGTGCTGATTATAAAATGAAGAGTTCAATTCTAATGATATGTATGCATTCACTGGGGAAAAAAAACTTTTTGCACTGCCACTGTTCCTTTCTGCACTGACGTTTTTGAATCAAATAATAGTTATGAAATGTTGGGCTGCTACTCTTCTGGCTGGGCAAATTAAGAATAACACCAGAAACCAATATAATCCTTATTTATCTCAATGTCTGTTCATACATATTCCCCTTTCCATTGTTTTTTACTTCCTTTCTCAATTTTATTCCTCACTATAATTTAGGTTGGGGCAATTTTGTACACCTGTAACTAAAAAATCAAAACTATCTCAAGTATTTCAAGGGAAAAAATATGTAACACCACATCAAGAAGAGCAGTCTTATACGGGAGTAAAACAGATTTATGTTTCATTCTGCTCCAAATGGCCTTCCTCTACAAATGCCATCATCCAGTTGGGACCGAGGTTTTGCACAGGATATTTCTATCGCATCTTCCCTGTTCTGAAGTGAGTATTTTTTTCAACATTAATGATAAAGTTTTCAGAGAGTGTTTTCAAATGTTTCTGCACTGTGAATATTGTGTTTTTAAAAATGGAGAGCTTTCTCTCCCCACTGCATGTGGCCCTAACATGCTCATCTCTTTCACTGTCTCTTTTTGTATGTTTCCACACTTGGTGTTTTTCTTGCAGCTCCAATTCCTGTGTTGTGTGGCTATAGGAAGATATCATCTTTGTGTAAATGAAAAATGAACAATTTTTTTAATCTGTCATACCTATAAAGAAGTGATGGAAACATAATTCAAGTAGAGTTTAAAATATTAAAACTCACCACTGTTCTTGAAAGTCAGCAAGTTTTGGAAATATAATTATAAAGCAAATTTCACAATTTCAAAAAGAGGGTGAAGATATTGAAAGAGGTCCTTGGACCTGATTACAAGCTTACAACCGCACTGTCAATTATCAAGAATATTTCAGTGTTTTACTTTTTTCCCTACAAGGACTCTAATGCCAAACCTGCTGGTTTCTAAGCAAGGATGAGTACAGAAGAATTCTGTATGGATTCTTTTAATCCATAATTTTATTACAAGATTCTAAATGTTAAGCTTCCTAATGAAGCTCTCACACTGCTGTATGAAGTATGTGGGGGTTTTTTTATTTATCCTTCCACTCCAGCGCACAAAAACTTCTTTTCTGGAAGAAAAGAAACACAGAGGACATTTTTCATCAGATCAAAAGGGTTGAAACACTTTATACTGTCACTTCTCTGTCTGTTGAAGTTTGTCTGTGGCACTTCAGAGTCTTTTGTAGGGTGCTTTTACTTTATTCTGTAGTGGGATAGCTTCCTAAAATGTCCTTCCAGTTTTCCATTTAAGAGATGTGTGGGATGAGTAGATTTTATAGCTGCTAAAATTATTTATTGTTTTCTTGAATGTGGATTATATTTTCTTGCCTATTAGAAGGCAGTCATAGAAAGAGATAATATCATCACTTAATATTTATGAATGCATAGTTTTCCTTTAATGGTGAAATCAATACTTGTCCCTAGAACAGTTTGTTTTACTTATAAAACAGAACAATAAACAGGATCACCAGATAGCTTTTCAGATTCATAAAAAACACCCCCACCTATTAGCTCTTTTTTTATCTAGCTTTTTGAATCTTGCTCTTGAGCCATTTACAGAGTGTTCGAGGGAGGTTATTCAGTTTATTCAGCCTCTAGTTTTATCACATTCTCCTTGGTTGTGCAATTCATTTAAAGACCTATTCCATATTCCTGTATAACTGAAGGTTATACACATAGATGTGGTTATGGATATGTGCATCTGTGTGAGTATTTATGGAATTGTCAGCCTGCAGGGATTTGCCTGTGACGTACACAGATTTATTTATCTGGTTTTTTGGAGCATAGTTTCAAAATAATTGCCAGGTGAGATTGAGATTTTATTGCTGGTCCTCTCTATCTCACAGCTTTGCTGGAGTGGTTTAATTATCAGCTATTAGAGGTGATAATTCATGCACCAAATCTAAAGGGAGCTTTAAGAAAAAAAAAACAAAACCACAAACCTAAACCCTCAGTACGCTTTCAATGCTAAAGAGAAGAGTTCCACATGCTATTTATACCCCTCAAACTTGCTTCTGCCATAGTAAATAATTCATGGTGTAGTGCTGCCTTTTTTTTTTTTCCTCCTTTTTTTGGTCATTTTGTCCTTCTAGTTGTGGTCGTTTTTGCCAAGGGGCTGGTGGGCTGTGTGACACCACGAATGGTGCTGCAGTGGAGACACAGGCTCGCTGCTGATGGCTCACACTCCCCCAGGGCAGAGCCTGGCACAACACCGGCTGTGCCCTACTAAGGCCAGACACAGGGGATGCCTCCTGGTGCTTGGGCTCAGCACTGATGAGAACATACACAGTGCTGACCCTTTAACTCTCTTTCAAAGATGAAGCACTTGAGCCAGGTGTTTAGCTGAACCTGTTGGAGATGGGGATAAAGCGGGGGAAATGGCACCCCCATGAGAGGGCTGTCATCTGCACTTTGAACTATTCTGAAATCATTATACCAATATCTATACATCCTCCATGGAAGAAGTCTGATGTTTATGAAGTTAAAAATAATGCCATAATCTGTGTCTGATGAGAAATATTGATAACACTGATAGGGTAGTACATGTCAATAATTTTTTTTCTTTTTTTTTTTTTTCCAAACAAAGCTGAATATCTTTGAATCCAAGGCTCCTCAAACCCAGGTAGCTCAGGCATCTCGGTTTTCTTTTGTTTGTTTTATAAAGCTGTATGTACCCTGAAGATGAAATCTCTGCTTTCCTCACTTGTTCCTGTCTTGTATTCTTTCTCAGCTTTTTCTCTATTTACAAATTAAATAGAAAACCTGTTTTGAGATCTAAGAAAAAGGGTGAAGGTCTTTATAGATTACAATTACTTCAATTAAATTGCTTTCTGTATTAAGACAATAATGCTTTGCTTTAGAAAGTGTCTTACCTGGAGAAAAGTTGGTATTTTTAATCTCTCATAAGCACTTTGATGTAAGCTTATATAAGCATATGAAGTAATAAAATTATCACTATGGTTAATATCTTAAGATTCTTAATTAATTTTAAATGAAATGTCTTCCATTCTAAGCTTCCATTAAAAAAAAAAATCTCAGATATCTTTCCCTTATTTTTGCTGAAGTTTCAAATATTTAAAAAATGCTCTGAATTAAGAAGCGAGAAGAAACACTAAAACCAAACCAAAAAGTAGAAAATCAGAAGTAGCTTATACTTAAGGAAAAAAAAAATTAGTAAAAATAAGATTAAAACTAATATGGAAGGAATAGAATAAATACATAAAAAGGAATATAAGCCAAATGTATTATTTATGTTAAAAAGGAAAGTAATTAAAATAAGAAAACCAGTGAGGCCACTTGACTTCATGTTGCAGCAGCCCTCTTGTCAGAGGGTAGAAATGAGCTGAGACACAGATTTCTTGTTTATCACAGCATGAAAATGTCCTGGTTTATTCCTCTTTACAGCTCAGCCATCCTGACTCCAACCATTCCCTGACTCTGGCTGCAGCAGCTCCTGCTGTAGGTTTCCCTCACAGCCTCTGACTGCTGCTTATTTCCTGCTAAACTCTGACTGCAGCTTTTACCCAGCTAGACTGTGACTGCGGGTTCCAGCAACAGCCTCTGACTGCAGACATTCTCTCACCCCAGGATACTGCTTCTTCTTCATGATTCTCATTATTCCCCCTCACTACCTAACCCACGCACTTTTATCACACTTATCTTTATTTGATACAGCTGCAACCCATTAGGAATGAGGCTGTACTGGGTAATTAACACAGCTGTTACTTATCAGGGACAAGGTCACCTGTATTCCCTGCTCTTACAACTTCAGCTTTAAATTTATTGATATTACATGTCAAGAAGGTTTTTTTTTTTAAATTATACATATTTCAAACTCTCAATTTTGTCTTGACTTTCTTTGGGTTTTTCATCCTAAAAGGGTATTCCATCTCCCCAGTCAATATTTTCATTTATTATATTTCAAACTATGCTTTAAAATAATATTCCCTATTTCTCAGTTTATGGAGTCACAGTCTGTGGAATTGTGTGTTGCTATTTATTTGTTCTTCTGACTGGCATTTGAGAGAAAGAGGCTGCACTGAATGCCCTAATACTGCTTCAGTGACACCAAGGACTCCATCATCCTGAAGTAGCAGTTGTAGGAACTATTGAGGAAACACTTCAACTGATACATTTCTTCAGTATTATTGAAGACAATGAGGCAAATTATGCCCTTGACATTAAACGTAAATTATGTGTTCTGAATTTTTTTTTCTTATGGATTTGGCTAAATACCTTGCTCATATTGGATGATAGTACTCTGACTGTGTTGTAAAGGGATAGGGAAAAGGGAAGCACAGGAAAAGTAGAGAATTTTGGGGGTTCTTCTATGGATAAAAATACATTTTTATTGACTCATTTTACCTCAGATGAGTATGATGCGAGGATTTTTAGTTTAGCTTCTTATTGCAGCAGATGGGAATCCCAGCTGCTTGTTTCTTTCCATCCTGACAATCTGGTTATATCAGTTTTTCTAGCAGCTTGCACGTTGAAGGCTTAATCACAAAGAAAGAGGCTAGAAATATCCTTTCTTTAGAAAACAGAACTGAAGCTAGAAATCAATTTCCACTTTTGCTTCCTACTTGGGTCACTGGTATGGTGATACCCACTAAGGGCATAGGCTAGCTTTGTTAATAGAAGGGTGACCAGAGTATGCGAGGGACACCTTGCTTCTCATTAAGCAGCCTGTAGACCTCTTCACCTACAAAATATAGGTGATCATCAGTCCAAGAGATTTCTCATCAGACTGGGACAAGGAAGGCTTTGCATTTCTAAGATAAACTTTGAAAATTTGCTCAGCTTTATAAAAATTTGAGGATTTTATTTAATACCAAGTTAAGGTAATTGGACAATGTGAGCTGTATGGCTCAGCCTCTTAACCCAAAAGCTGTAATGACAATTTATTTAGAGGGAGACCTGATATTAAATTTCAGCACTGATGGCTGCAACTCCCTAATCAATTGTCTTAAGAAACTTTACTTTTGGGATTGTTCCTAACCTAATGCAGCAGAGTCTAGATAGTGTTGAATCAGGGAGAAAGACAGCATGAGTTATTGAAAGATTTTGAAGAGTGAAAGAAGAAAGGGACAATGAAAAAGCTAGTCCCACTGAGAATATCCTCTCTGTCTGGTAAAGTAGACATATAAGAAGAAAAACCCCAAACAACTGCAAGACTATTTTCATGGAGTTTTGTGGAGCAGAATTTCAAAGTATTACAGGTAAGGTCTTGAACCCTTCTTCAGCTACACATTTAAAATGGTGTGAATAGTCTAACGAGTGAAATCTAAATTAATGAAATGTTTTCCATAGGACCTTTGCAAAAATGGGAGGAGACAAAGCATTAACTATAGTGAGAGAAAAGATAGGCAATTAAGTTATTTATCTAATGATAAAAGTAAATCTCTGTCTCTCTTCCATTGCATTCTCTTTTCATACTAAGCATGACATTCTAAACAAACCTTTTATAGCAGGTCACGAATTAAAAAAAACAACATTTTTTAAACATTCAGCTAGCATAGAGCATTTGAGGTCTGCTTTATGAAAGTTCAGCAGATTCACTGTCATGAGATAAATTGATGAAATTTCTTTCTGTTACATGGGAAATTCCATGTATTGCTGTCTCTTCTGAACATATTAGGTGATAGCTATCTTAGAATGGGCATGCAGGGCTAGTGGAGAGTTTGACCTTTATACCTCTGTGCTGCTGCTGCAGCATGTTCAGCTCTCCAGTACTGACACTGGCTGGAACTGCAGGCAGAAAGGAGCAGTCCTCTCTCCAGAACGTATTTGAATAGTGTGGAGCATGGGGCCACATATTAAGCAACTCTCCATCTCCATAACACTCTGCTTCATCTTCTCTGAGAGGTATATTGGGCTTTAACTGGATGAATGTTACTGCTACGAGTGCAGAGCGAGTGCTAATTCCTGAGGGGGCTGTTGGTAGCCTCTTTAGAGCTGTAGTAAATAATGACTAAGTCCATGAATTACACAGAGTTAATGCACTGAGGCTTGTGTTCTCTATATGCCTTGTCTTGCATTCTAGCTGATCTACTATTTACTGTATATTCTGCAGTTTCAAACAGTGTTTAGGCAATCTTTGACAATGAAGAATCTCACAAGTGCTCTGCTCTGTTTGCTGAACCCCAAACTGTGGACTGTTGCCCAAAATATGACTGAACTATTCAATATCCTTTACTTTTTCAGCCTGGGAAAAAATCCCACAAGAGCTGCTTTGTGGCAGAGCCAAGGTTGATTTTCTTGTGCTATTTCACCTCTTCCAGTTTTAACCTGAAGTGGAAAACATGTTGGTGCATGAAAATTTGAAGATGATTTCCAGAGACTTCCTCACTAGCAAAACGGTGCAGTCTGAGCTCAGATTAGATTCCAACTGCTCTGTTTATTTGTCTCAGTGAAAGATTTGTCTCTTCTTCTAGCATGATAAAGGAAAACACAGTCTCCAAAAGCAGAGTGTACCTACCTGTGGAGTGGGAATCACCTTACCTAATCAGTTATCTTCTCCAGGTTGACTATGCTCCATCTGCAAGCAAAGGAGAGAGGGTAGCATTTCTGAAAGCTGATTCATCCCATCACGACTGTTTAATGCAGGTGAGTAAATTGCTGTCTGGATGTGCCTGCCACTTGCTTTTTCTCCCTGCAGAAGCTCTGGAGGGAACCTAGATAATCAGTTTAGACTATATAATTTTTAGGTGGATGAAGATAAATGTGATGACTCCTATCCTCAGGTGTGCGACTGTGTGAGAGAAAAAGCATAGGTGGTGGGAGAGATAAAATATGGGCAGTGTTTAAACATAGTGTGAGATTTATCTTACAGTCTTTCTGTGTGTGTTTGCTTATCTACTGTCTGTGTGTGGTTTTGTTAGTGCGATTTTCTTTTGCTCCAGGATAACCACTAAAAGGGGTTGCAGAGAAACTGATGCTTCCGATCAGCAACTGGTAACACTGCCAGCCATTGGATCCTGCTGAATACCCACCCAGAGGATCACCAACATCTTGAAAATCTCATGAGCAATACTTCAAAGCACAGACTGGCATCACGTTGCATGGCGCCTTAAGGGTTCAAATGGTTTGGAAGTGAAATCGCTTCCATGGTTTCTGTGATTTGCATGTGAAATTGATTTTATTGGATTTATTTGATCAGAAGGCACAAGTGTTTCCCCAAGGAGTATAAATAAACATGTTACTAGAAACTGA
The DNA here is from genome assembly GCA_013401135.1 of Cettia cetti. NCBI lineage: Eukaryota > Metazoa > Chordata > Aves > Passeriformes > Sylviidae > Cettia > Cettia cetti. Next base: position 29,157 of record VZUI01019526.1, on the reverse strand, counting down.
GTAGATTTGATGAACCATAAATCTGGGAAGCAGTGGCTGAATGTTAGCAAATTTTTCATAACTGCTGTTATTTTATAAGGTTTTGATTTCCTGTATCAGTTCACATTAGAGAAAGGCACAACACTTTGAAAGGACAAATTGAATGAAATTCTGGTGGATTCCCATCATTTTCAGAAATACATTCCTGGCTTTGAAATCTATTAATACTTTGTACTTGAAACCTAGAGACATTGCTTCCTCTGACTGATTAATAATTTTCTTTGAAATGTTAACATTTATTATTTATCACTGATCCCTATTAAAAGCCCATTTTTCTTCCTCAGTTATGACAGTAGAAAGCTCAAATCTATTACAGCGAAGCCTGTAGTCCTCAGCATCTTTAATTGCTTGGTTGTGGCCTGTACCCCCATTGTGATGCAGTGTCTCTATACAGAAAAAAAGAAGCAGTACCAGCTGCAGATGCACCTGTCAGGCCCTGTGTGGGGATGTCACAGCCCTTGAACTAAGTGATCCTTAGCGTGTCACCTCCTCACCAGCATACACCTTCTGTGATGCCTCTTGTTACCATGTTATTAGCTTAAATGTCCTGAAAATTAAACATTTTTTTCCCTTCTCATTTCATAGAACAAGTAATGGGAACTTCAAATGCCCACTGGTTGTGGATTCTCATAATGTCTGTGGGCTTTGTCTTTTTTTAAAGCCCATCAGCTCTCCTGAGGCTGCAAGGAGAGACCAGCCTCAGAGGTCACTTTCAAGCAGATCTGGCTTTTAATGGCAGAAAAATATGTAGAACATCATTCTTATAAAAAGAAATTAATCTCACCTAAATTCAGTCAGTAAAAATTAGGTTTCTGGTCCCAGCCTGTCAGCCAGATCCTTTTATGGCCAGTGGAGAAGGACATACTCTTCCAAAGGCTGATTTAGTAAGACAAGTGCTGTTCTTGTTTCTTTGTCAAAAAGTTTTTGAGATAGGAGTAATTTTTTTTAATCATAGCTGTCTACCAGTTCTATGCGCAGGATGATAAACTGATGACAACCACTATGAAACAAATTATTCAGCCCAACATTAGTTCTTATATATGAGTTTGTTCTAAGGAGGAGCAAAAGTTTCCAAAGTTTCAGCGCTACACTTGTACTTCAATAAGATGTGCAGAACTAAACCAAAGGTAATTAGAATGTAAATCATCTCATTGTTTAATATTCAAGAGGAAATATTTTCTTATGATTAGATTTCCAGTTTAGGGGGAAAATGACTATTATCTGTAAGGTCCAAAATCAAGGGTAATGTAGTAAGTAAATTAAAAAAACCTACAATAAAAAAGTTGACACAGTAATTTAATTGAAAGGATTCTAATTTGGAAAAGTATCATTATTTGCATTTTTTTCTATTCACATAATAATAAAAAAACTCAAGAAAATATTCTTATTATCCAGGATGGAGACTCCTCACATAAGCACATAAGAATTGGTATTACCCCCTGTGGCTGTTGCAGTCTTTAATTGGTATGTGTAATTTCAGTTGCTTGGTAGCAACACCTTAGGATTTCCACAGTTCTGTGTGTTTAAAATCTAAACCTAAAAATCGGAGTACTCTTAAAAAAATATCCAAAGCCAAAAGAAAACAAGTGAAAGTGTTGAGCATAGAAATTTCACTAGTATTTCACATTTTTCTCTAATTTCCTGATGCAAAACTAAACAGTGTAACTCCATGATTTTCCTGGAGGTTTTTTTCTTTTTGTGCATGGAATTCCCAAATAGAAAGGAAACTTCATAACAGGAAAATGGAAGCCCATTCACACTCTAAATTTGATGGTTTCACTGATTCCAGTGAATTTCTTGTCTTTGAGAGTCTTGACCTTCACCCAACAAATTGGAAAGGACTCCTCCCTCATATCAGCCGAAGATAATTGTGATTGCTCAGGTCTTGGGCCATGCCAGGTCATAGGTACCATGCTGTAAATCTCTAACTGTGGTCCAGATATACCTGGAGTTATTTCTGACTAATTATTGCTCTGAACTAGAAGCATTCGCATTTTCCTACTCTGTTATTCTCCTTTAAAATATTGCTTCTAATTTTCCCTTTCTGTGATATGCAACATTTTTGAAGAGTAGACTGCTTATTTGCTGGAAATGCTTGTGAAGAACAGGGTCCATGATACTGTTTTTTCATGCTGCTGTGACTATTTGCCCAAAGCCATGTGCTCTTGCTCACCTTAAACCTAATTTCTAAGCTTTTGAGGGTCTTTGCCATATCCATCACAAAATGTTCTGGTCCCTGCATAGAATTTTGAGGCACCATGGATGTGAACAATAAGTGTCTTTTATCTTTACAGAAAGTCACTAATCTTATGGTGCTCTTTTCTCACCTTCAGATCCAGCATGGTCTCATCCATCAAACTCTTACCTACCCTCATGTTTAAAAGCAAAACCCACAGAAAACTAATAATCAGCAAAACCTCTGTGAGAAACAGAATGACATGAGCCTCACAGAGCCATTGGGAAACAAGCTCATTGGTTTTGCTGAGTTTCATCTATACTTAGCATTTTTTAGCATCTATACTAATCCATTCTTTCACTCTAAATTTGCCATGGCAAAATGACACGCCTGAATCTTTATACTGAACACCAAACACAGCTAAACCCTTCACATGTGCTATCAGGGAGCTGCTTGCTTTCACCACCAGAAAGGTCATGCCAGAATGGTCAGAATAAAGAACAGCTTGAGATAGAAGGAAGTGACATATTGTTATGCAGAAATCACCCTTTTCACTTGTGTATGAAATTACAATGTCTATATGCATCACTCTCTAAAATAAGACCAAACCATATGGAGAGATTTTAACCTCCCTCCCATAGCAAAATTGCATTACACCATTGTAATTCTCATCCTCTTTTAACTCTTCCAGTTATTGCAGTTACACGCACAGTCTGCAATGTTTCTTCTTCCTATTCCTTAGCTGGGTGTTCAGTCTCATGCACAATTCTATGAGAATAATAACACATGAAGCTCCTTAAGTTTGAACTAGCAAACAAAAGAAAGAAGATAATGTTTAACCTTATACACACCCATGATAAAAAATCAGAAAAAAAAAAATCAATGTGGTTATTTGGCCTTCCATCTGTTCCATTTTTCCAGAAAAATACAAATCATGGTCCTGGTTTCTTGATTTGACACAAGTCCCCAGTTTTTGTGAGAGAAGGCAAAGTACAAATGAAGTTCAGTAGACTGTCTCCTTTGAACTGTCCATCTCTGCTCAGATTATGGAGAAAAATCTCTACTCCTAGTATGCAGCAGAATACCCAAGCCAGACTTTTACAACATGTAGAAGTTTGGACTTTCTTTATGACCTTTCTCTTGATTAAGCTTCTGTGATGATAATGAGAGAATAAATCACCTCTCTTAATTATGAAGTAGGAGCTCATCTGCTTAGCTTGTACAGCAGAACAGAGCAGAACAGAGCAGAACAAGAGCACAGCCTAATGTTTCCTGTGCCTTAGAAATACTGTCAGTCTCTATCAAGGCTGTGTGTCTTGGCAAAAAACCCTTATGGGATGTGCTGTGCTCCTTCATGAGGAGCCCACCTTTCCCTGCTTTCTGCTGGGGGCTGCATTCATGTCTTGTGATAGGTTGAAAAATGTGTAGCACCTTTAAAATGTGCTGTCACAGATGGTTCATTGGACAAGTCTCCTGCCCTGGCTCACAAGCAGAGGAGAAATTTATGTTTCCTACATTTTTCCTATAGCTGCTCAGTAGAGGTTAGGACAGAGCGTCAGGCATGTTCTAAAGGTTCACTAATGTTTTCCATATCTGAAGAAGCAGGGCCAAGTCTGAGTCCCTTAGCAGTCTATGATGAAACTCACTTTGAATATTGGGACAGATACTTGGCCTGTGTTCCTTAATTTGTGTTATATTATCTGGTAGTCCCTTGTGCTTGAGGAATAAACCATTAAGAGTGGATTTATATATCCCCCAAGAAAGAATGAGAAGTAACTCAGAATACAGAGAAAAAGGAGAAAAAAAGAAACAAAGCTCCAAAACACTTTATCATGGTACTGACAGCTTACAGAGGAGAGAAATGGGGTGCCTGTCTTGTACTCTCAGTCTTGGGGACCTAGTGAGGGAATCTGAGCATCAGGCTTGGCAAGGCTGCTCTGCATTGCTGTGAGGCAGGGTGGAGCATCCTGCACTGGGTCACACGGTGAGCAGAACAAATTTGTAAACTTCTTCCTTCTTCAGAACATACCAAACCAGTGAAAGCATGCATAGCCTTAAGCTCAACTGTCCATGGAGGTGAAATACTTTCTGTGATAGTTTGCTTTGCTTTCTTCATTTTTATTTCCTTTCCCTATGGTAAGTTTCAACTTAGAAAAAAATATTACTTTTATTTAGATTGCGTAATATGGAATTTTATCAATCCCCCTTCTCAAGGGTGTAGGAAAATTGATAAGGTCGAACTTAACTGGCCTGCTGCTGTAAGACATTGATACTGGGTTCATTCCTGTGCACCAGAAGAGTAAAGCCAAGAATGTGCTCTAGGACAGACAGCTGGTGACTCAGGAGGAGGGACTTTGAGGCTGCCAGTGTCCCTCTCCCTACTGGCTTCCCTGAAAGCTACATAGTGTAGCTATGGTTTATTTTCCATAAAAGACCCTACATTCCTTGGCATCCTTGGCATATAAAGTACTGCAAATTGGAGTAAGGTGTGTGTGTGGGGAGGGGTTGTGGGTTTGCCATGACATTTCCTTGCATAGATTTATCTTCTGTTTGGAGCTGCATGAGCTCACTCAGAGAAAATTCTATTCTAAGAGGTGGTTTACAGTAGAGGATATCTGTTACTCCTAGAATTTGTTACCTTCATTTGCCCAAGAAATTAATCCTATCATCCAAGCCACTGATGATGTGGAGGGAAATAGAAAAATAATTTTTAGGGTTTTTACAATGTGATCAGGCTATCATAAGCCTCAAGATGACTGGTTCCTCCAAGAGCATAATTTTTTGGGCCTGACTTATGGCTCTGTCCTGGCTCAGGGAGGGAAGTCTGCCCTATGCATAAGGGCTTCTCAGGGAAGAAGTTCTCTCCAGACACCTGGGAAGGTGTCCAAGGGTGCCAGTTGTGTGGCCATGGACCCATGGAGCACTGCCAGACCCTCAACTGCAACTTCTCTGTCTTTACTAAGTTTCTATCACCATTACTGTCAGACCACTCAAGTACTCCAGTTAGATCTATGTGGGCTGAAAAATATGTGACTCTTTCCCCCCCCTCTTTCTTTAAGTGTGCGTGTTATTTTGTGTTCCTGTTAGAGAAGGCAGATGGAAAGATTTACACCTTGCACTTGAAGCTGAATGTGTTGACATTTACTGTAGACCTTAGAGACTTTATGTGTCTGGACTGTCTCAGACTAAGCTTCAAGGAAGTCCTTGCCCAGACAATCTTTGCCTCCTCAGAGAAAGTTCCACTCTGTTAGGACAATCGAGCTGATGCCAGACTGGAGTTGCCGTTTTCTCTGAAGTTTGTAGGGAGCAAACACTGCAAATGAAGTCAGCATGCCCAGAATCTACCCTGCATATCCCATTTAACAGAATCATAGACATGTAGTTGTTTTGTATTGGAAGAAACCTTAAAGATCATTTGCTGCCCACACTCTTCCATGGACACTTTTCACTAGAACAGGTTGCTCAAAGCTCCATCCAGCCTGACCTTGAACACTTCCAGGGATGGAGCATCAATATTTCTCTATTCTAGTGTCTCATCACCCTCACAGTAAAGAACTTCCTCTTGATATCTAATATAAACCTACCCTCTTTCAATTTAAAGCCATTCTTCCTTGTCCTGCATATCCCTGTATAAAGTCCTTCTCCAGTTCACTTGTAGTATCCCTTTAGGTGTTGGAATAGGGTGCTATAGGGTTCCCCTGAAGCCTTCTCCTCTCCAGACTGAACACCCCAGGTCTCTCAGCCTGTCCTCACTGCAGGTCACCTCTTCTACTGAAGACTTCAGATCTGGGTGCAGCACTTCAGGCTGGTCTCAGCAGAGCAGAGTAGAGGGGCAGAATCATCTCCCTCCACCTGCTGGTCACTCTGATGCAGCCCAGGATACTGCTGACTTTCTGGGCCATGAGTGCACATTGCTGCGTCATATCCAGCCCCTCATACACCCATACCTATCCCAAATCCCAGACCTTCCCTCAATCCATTCTCTTCCCAGCCTGATTTTGTGCTTGTGGTGCAGCATCTTGTACTTGGTCTTGTTGAGTTTCATGGGGTCCTCTTTTTGGGAGGCTGGTAAAAGAGATTCTCTCTCCTCTGCTGATGTGCTGCATACCAGCAATGTCATTTTTACTGTGGTTGATAATTGCATGAAACCAGCAGATTTCGTTGCACCTGGTACCTCTGTTATGAGTTGAAAGCAGGCAGCAGTATCAGTTGTGGAGATTTTCTTCTAACATTTGTAATTTTATTTTGCTATATGTGTTTCTCTAAAGGAGCAGAAAGATAATTTTCATATGTGAAAAGATTTACTACCTGCAATATTGCACTGAAGTAGTAATATTTTTTGACCACTCTTGGAGTGAAATATTTTAGTTTGTATTTTTAAAGACTGTGAAAAAGTCAGAAATCATGGCAATAAAATAAAGCTGTTATTCAGAGAAAAAAGTTATTAATAGGAATTTATTATGGATAAGGGGATAATTCATCACTCTACTAACTAAACAGGCCTGTGTCAAGGGCAGGACTGAGGTTTGTTTGTTTGTTTGTTTGTTTGGTTTTGGTTTTGGTTTTGGTTTTGTTGGGGTTTTTTTTTTTTGTTATTTCATGCTGTTTGTGAACTTGTATATAGCAATGTTGAAACAGGAGTCTGTATTGCCTGTGAAGAAAGGCATGGATGGACATGGGCACAGGGTTGAGGACTGATATCATGTTATGCATCTGTGCAGCCTTCAAGAAAGGCTGCTTCTATAGTATTAAATAAAGTCAGCCACACCTTACCCTCTGCTCCTTAGGGCAAAGAGGCTGACGTAATTTGTCTGCATGGTTGGCACTTTGGTCATTGCAAAATACGGTGGCCACTGAACACCTTTCCTGGGCTCAGGTTCCCCAGTGCCCTCCCCTTCCCCCCAGAATCGACTGGGTCAGTGTAGCACCAGCCCCAGAGAGTCACAGGCAGCTTATGACAGCCTCCTGCCTGGACCCTTGGCCCTCTTCCCTGTGCTGATATATTTATTTTCCAACTCTGCAAAGTAGTGGATATTGATTTTTGCATATGTTTGCTACTTTAAAAAAAATTTTAAAAAGAGCCACTGAATACGTGCCTCATTTACATCCTCTTTTGCATCATTATTGTCAATCCATGTATTTTATCTTGACATTGTACATGTAGATTCTTATGTAATAAGGGTTAATTTATGTTCTGGAATTTACTTTCAACCACAGCTCTATGATATGTACTTACAAGAGGCACTTTTCTAAGTTTAAATGTCCTCCTGTAATGTGTGCAGTGAGAGGGAGACAGACACATAAAGTCCTTAGGAATAATGATTAAAAATAAGAAAAATTGTGATTTTGTTCTAGAATAATGATCTGGATGAGCTTATCCTTCCCTATCAACATAACAGATAGTATAAGAAGATTGATGTAGTTAGCTGAGGTTAACCTCACATGTCCTGGAATACTGAGCATCCCTTATTGTTGCTTTCTATGAGATTAAATTCACAGTTAGAATAATTGCTGCTACTCACATTTTATGTATCATATTTCATATTACTGTTATTTTGCACTTATTGGATCACATTGCCAAAATTAATTAATAAACCACAGTTCACAACCTGTCATCTCATGTGCAGCTCCAGCTGGACTGCTCTCTTCTGACACTTGCCTTTGGAACATGTAGTGTCCCAGTGTAAATAAATGAGGTTCTTTATGTAAAAAGAATGTTCCCAAAGGTAAGAGAAGGTTCACAGTCAGACTTTTAGTTTATTGTACATGTTAAGTTCTGATTATTAGAGGTACTTCTGCCCCAATTAAGGTGCAAATGAGACCATATGCTGAAGTCAATCGTATGGATTTTATTTAACAGTAACATAAGATAGAGATAGAAAGAAATAGAAAAGAGGGGAGAGACGGGGAAAAAGAGAGATTAAGTAGAAAGGTAGTCACCACTGCAAGAATCCAGACAGTCTCATTGGTCCTCTTCACCCTGGCTTCTTGGGGCCCTGCAAAACAGAGTTCAATAGGTTAACTGTTCAGGTACTGTGGGAGCACCCACGCACCTGCCCTGGTGGGGAGAGGTTTGCATTCTTTTGCAACACTGTGGATCTTGCACAGTCCATGGTGGAAGGCCTCAGAAACAAGTCTGGGGGAGCTCATGACACCTTCTAAGGCATGACACGTCAGTGTAGTTGAGCCAGTTATGCCCCATCAGGAGGGAAGAATACCCTCAAGCCTACCTATGAATGTGAATGTCCCTTGTGAATTAGACCTTCTGGAATAGGGGGAGTGAAAAGAGGAGTTTTACAGCAGAACCAGTTGTGTAAGGGAAGGCAATTGGCATAATTGGCATGGCAAATACCACCATCCTGCCTCTGCAGGGTTTACTTCTTATCCATCTCAAAACCCACCTTGTAACTTCTGGGAATGGGTAATGTGGACCAGAGGCTTCACCACTGCACACCCAAAAACTCTCCTTCTTCCCCTCAGCTGGGCAGGGGGAGAGAGTGCAAACCCAGCCTTATCAAATGGCTGACTGTTTCATTAACCATTAACCTTTCAATCCCTCATATTCCAAACTCCCAGAATCCAGCAGGCACATTTTGTGGGGCTTTGGTGGTTTTGGCTGAGCAGTTGCTCCTTTGCACAGTTTGCTATTGGAGGCAAAGTCCTCTGATGATCTTGACAGTGTTTGAGGCAATTGTGATCTTTATGTCTCTAACAACATGCTTAGAGCTAAGTACATTACTGAAGAGAAAGCATCTTTTTCTCTTTTCCTTCAAAATGTCTAATTGTAAGATGTTTAATTTTATACCCTCTAGGCCATCTATGCATATAGCAAAATTATTTAGGAAAAATTTGTAAATCTGAATGTGACCCATAAAGCAAAATGATAACAGTGATTCTGACAGCAGGAAAAGTATTTCAAAAGGTGTTTCACACACTTCACAAAATGCTCTTTTAACTATGTTTGATTAGCTGGATTAAGATCTCTTCTTTCTCCACAAAGAGAGATATGACATCATACATAGAGGGGACACAGTTCATTCAATGTGACAGCTCAGCCCGTAGGTGAGGGAAAAGATATTTTTCAAGTCAACATTAGCTATGGAGATACTTTTCTAAACTGCATTACTAAAATTTCCCATGATGGTATCATAGAGAAGATAACCAGCTTAATAAGGCTGCATAACCTTCTCAATCATATCACCTTTGACATACTGACATAACTGGATGTCAGCCATGGAGTTGTTTCTTTAAGTTTCTCTGCTTATGCACACATGGGATTCCTGTGTCTTTTCTTATCACAATGCTACTTGCATTATGAGTCTTATGAAATCATGTGGATGCCAAAGTACTGCAGTTAATAGGATTAATAAAGACTGCCACGAAATTGACATTTTTTACTGACTCAAAACCAGTTTTATAGATTTCCACTTTATTTTTATGTCTGACACTTTCCACAGCATGATGGATAATGTTACAGTGACAGTAAATAGAGTTGACAGTAGAAAGACTCCTCATGGAAGGCAACATTTTTTTTTAATGGCTCATCTGTTGGATATCTTCGCAGAATTGACTCCAGGTTGTGACCCTTTTCATGCTATAACCAGAGTGTCAGGTGGACTGTGATTCTACCTTGCAGGTTTAGCTAACACAGAATCACAAGACTTGTGCAAAAGTGATTTTTATTGCAGTCCTCTGAAGAATTCTCACTACATTCTGACTTTGTGGGGTTTTTGACTTCAAGTTCACTTTCAAATAGTTATCCATGATGTTTGCAGGTGTTTCATTTGAGTCAACTGCAAACCAAAGAAAGAAGTCAGTTGCAGAGAATATTTATTGAGCCATAAAAAATAATTTAAAAATTAATCATATGGTAGAAGCTGCCCAACTTAAATGATATTACAGAAAGACTTTGCAATAACTAGCCACATTATACCATATTGTCTGTATCCAGGTGTTTGGGCATCACAGTAATGAGTGGTAGGGAAACACAGAAAATTCATATTAATTAGCAGTTCAAACAGATGATTGGAAAAAACTCTCAAGAACAACTTTTCACTAATCCCATTCCTTATGAGTTGCTGTGGGGCTGCCTGGACCAGTCTTCGTGGGAGATTGTAACTGCCACGACCATGGACAACTAAGGCTTAAAATTTGCAGAATGATAGAATAAATATTAATAGATTTGCAGAATGATAGATTGCAGATAAACTTGACACAGTGCTTATTTGTTCCTTATGGAATGATGGCTTAACCAAAAGGTCCTGGGAATAAATGTCTATTGTCTCCTCTTTTTTACAGCTGATTTTGTCTCAGCAGATGGTGCCACCTGATGTTATCCAAGGTTTGTATTAAAACACAGTCAAGGGAAGCTCAGTGTATTCATATGTAAAAATGGTTAGCCAAAAGTATGAAGAGTTACCACACTGAATCTGCTGTGTTTTACAGAGTTCAGCTTGTGACCTTTTCAGTGTAAATTTGATACGATGGAAATGTGCAAGACATCTACAGTAAACCTTGGATTTGGTCATTTTACCTTCAGTTGGAGGTTTGATGAATTTTATGAACATTGCAGTGCTTGAGGAATATGCACATTGCTTGACAGTGCTGTGCTCCTCAGGAAGGTAAAGATTGCCCAAGTGTTCCCTTTCCTAAGCTTTAAGCACAGCTTCTAGGATCCACATCTTAGTATAAATGTGCTTGAAATACCTCAAACTGGCTTTTCAGAGACATTCTTTTTGCTTAAATTCATACTTTTCTTTGGCTGGCTACAAATAACCACATTTTCTAGGGTAATGGAAAACAAAGACCAAAGAGGTGTGAATGTAGAAACCCAGGCAGGTAACAAGGTGAATATAAGTCTTTTCTCAGAGGGAATTTCTTTGTGATTTTCTCTAACCTGCACACCAGCTTAAACTTAAAAGTTTTTCTGGGTTTTTTTGGTCTTTTCACTGGCACTTCTCTCTATTGCCAGATAATATTTGGCATTTGAGAAGGACTTCAATTTAATGAAAATCTCTGGGTAAAATTCTAAACTTACGCACACTGGTGCATAGCTGAATTATCTCAGTTTATGCTTTGTATATCCTCATATTACATAGATCAAAATGTCATTTATTGCCACTCAACTATGATCTTCACTTTTCCTTCTGTGCAGATTCATGAAAGCTTTCCCAAAGAGTCTAAGGACGAGTTGTTTTAAGCCCATACCTATATACAGATATTAAAAAAAAAAAAACAAACCCAAAACAAAACACATTTAAAAAGACCTTCTAAAGCAGCATTGTTCTGATAACAACATTGTTCTGATTTCCATGAATCATCACAATTATTTGCAGTTGCAACCACAGAAGGTTCATCATCTGTTATATCTCCTCAGCAGATATTTCTAACTTGATCCCAACTCTGAAGTCATTTTGCATCATTTTCCCCTTGATATTACTTCTGGTAGTGCCATTTTCACTAAGACCTCAGGAAGTGCCAGCATATACACACTCATGAATTTAAGCTGTCTACATATTAATTAATTATTCAAATTTTATTTTGTTTTTGTTCTTCTTTATCTCTATGTCATTTTTAAAGGAGCTAAACAATTAAATACAAATAGCAGCAGTTCACAAGTCATTGACACTTGTTAGACTTGGAAAAGTTTTATCTAAGTACAAGGAAGAGGCAAATATTTAATTGGATTTAGAATCAGTGGGACTGAAATGAAAAGGTTAATGCAAACTAGTGATCAAAAATCTCTTGTATCACCATCCATGGCAAATCCCCATACATATTTTTCTGTATTAACTCTAGCTGCTGGGGTTGCTAAATCTATTTTGAAACATGTGACTTTGATTTTTCTGCAGCTGGTCACATTTTGACAAAACCTTGTTTTTGAAAATGACAAGAATGACACAGGCAGCAGGGGCACTGCAAGAGCTGAGAGGAGTTCCCAACAGCACAATAGCTGGTGGGAGTTTTTCCAGGTGAAATGGCTTATGTGATGATACTGTAGACTAAAGGTTTTTCATCTGTGAGTGGGATTTTGACGAGTTGGGAATGGGGGTTGGAGGCCTTCTTTGGCATGATGCTTGTCAGCCTTTGGTTGGTCGCAGAACATTGCTGCAGCCTATTAAAGTGAGAGTGAAGGCACACTGGGGGTTCATTTAGTGTTGGGACTTGCTGAGCAGCATAAAATGAAGATCTGTGTTGTCATATTGGGAACAAATAGTCCTGTATCTGAAGGGAAGTTTGCCTGCTTGTTTTTAGGAATGTTTTTTGGTCTCTTGAGGGCTAAAAAGTCAAAATACTTAGTGTTTGGGGTTTTTGCTAATTTGCAGACTTATTCGTTTCTCTTGTGGATAGCATGGTGATCTTTTATTTATCTGATGAAAATGCCTGAGCCTCTAAACTTCCACTTGATTGACTTTTTGTGTCTGCACCTGAGAAAAATAGATGAGCTAGAGAACAGCAGATAGACATACATGGTCCTGCCCTCCTTATCTGCAGTTTCCGACAGTTACTTTTGTTATGTTCTTGGAATATTTCTTAGGTTGGTTGTTTTTTCTACTTTTTAAAAACTGGAAGCGAGTATAAAGCATAATACCTGAGATGTGGGCAAACCACTGATTTATTCAGCAAGATTGTGTATATACACTTCCTGCTCTGTACTCCTCTCCTAATGAGTCCTACTATTTAGATGACTTAATTGTTATTAATCAGTGAGGTGATAGATCCATGAAATTACCTGTTATAACCCATGATCCTATTACTAATTAGCATCAGTCAGAGAAGTGACATTGGATCAGATTTCACGTGGGTTTGGTCAGGGTTTTCTGCATGTGCATGAACTTACGTTTTTCTATGCTCATCAATAAAATGACTGATGAAAGTCAGTCCTGTAAAGGAATGTAACTCTTCAGAGGTGGGCCTCAGCTCTGCTTTTATGAATATTTTTGAAAACTTCTAATCTTTTCAGGTTCCTCTAATCTTTTTTCCTGTGACCTATGTGAGTAGGGAGACAAGAATATTATTATTTCACTAGTGGCTGTCAGAAATAAGAAATCTAATTGAGCCTGTCTTCTGGGTGTGTATTTTGTCTTGGGGAGGTAGATATCAAGACAAAGAACAGTTAAAGTGAAAATAAGAGTGTTTTTGTCTGGTTCAGAAGCATTCCTAAAACAAACAAACCCCTTTTGTCCTTGTGGCTGCAGATGCCATCTCCAGAAGCTGCTGTGCACTGCCAGCCTGGCAACAGGATTACACCAGGGTCAGCAGTGGGGGGGTGCCAGGGGGCACACAGCCCCTCAGCCACAGAAGGGGCAAGCTGTAAGCAGCCCCCACAGCTGCAGGGTTTTTCCAAGAATTGGAGTTCATCTCTGCACTTTTTCAGTAGGCTTTTGCCACATTTCTCTAAGGTGTGGGGCCTGGAAAGCCACTGCACTGTTAGTTTTTCCTCTCTTTGACTAGTATTTGTATACAAAGCATGTGGAAGGGCTGGGTATAAAGTGTGATATCTTGCTGTTCAGTCAGATCCAGAATTTTGGTTACAGGCAGCTCAATTTCTTGCACATTGTCTCAGGCCAGAGGAAAGAGCTATTCAGGAAATTCTGTCCAAAGTTTCCTCTGAAATTCTCTTCCATCATTTCACATAAAATATAGTTATTAGGATTTTTAATCAGGCTCTATGAAACACAATTTGAAAACATGAAAAATGAAATAAAAGTTTTCATTTAAAACACATAAGATAAAGTGCTTCATCAAATTTGGAACAATGTTTTGATTTAGTTTTTGTTTTATCTAAGGGGGGGCATTTCTGATTAAACTGATTTTGTCTATATATTAAAGATGTTCAGAAATTTGACAACTAGGATACAGTGTTTGTGTTCAGGAAACAAAATACCGTAATCTGACTATCATAACTTTCTGATAAAGATACTTTTTATTTTTTTTTTAAAATCAGGAAACATTGAAATGTTTGTTTCTATTCCAAAAATTGGAAGAAAGAAAATCAAAATGGCAATTGTCTTTGTCTTAGCTCATTTCTATATGTGAAAACTCCTGGCATAGTCCCTCATCTCCTACTGAGGCTATAGTCAGCAATTTGAGGTTTACATAGTACAAAAATACTGTCAAAGTTTTAAGGACATTAAATAAAGCAGTCCCCAAATTCCTTTTCCTTACAAATGATTCAGATATTTGACAGTAAAATGCCAGTATGTTTAAAAAATAATAATAATAAAAGAGACATCATGTAATCTTAATATATTCAAGGGGAAAAATCAGTTCTGGAAGATCTCAGTCACCAAAGAGATATCTGACTTAAACTCTGAGATTAATTATGTCTACTCTTTGGTACCTTGTTCTTCCAACAGCTGTGACTGAACTATTTCAAACAATGCAAACTATATCTTTCTGTGGACCTCAATTTAAGAACTAACTTTCTGGACTCTGGATGTTTGAAATAATTTCAAAACTAAGCTAACGGTGCAGCAGCAGAGCCTGGAGCTTTGGGACTGATGAATAGCCTCCAGCAAGCAGAGATGTGCTTGCTGGGGTGCCAGGTGGATGCAGTAACCTTGGGCTGGTTCACTGCACTTAATAGCTTTGTGCCTTCACCACTCTCCTGCTGTCATCCCACAAGTCCAACATTGCAGGTGATGCAAGACAGACAACTTTTGGTATGCTCTCCTGTGTCCCCTGCCAAATTCCTGTAATTAAACCCCCCAAACTGCCATAGAAAGGTGTTTCAGAATGTTGTAGTTAATCAGGAAAACTATTTATGAAGGCTGAAGTGCTGAAATACACACAGAGGCGACAGTGTGGACATGACACAAGAGGGGTCCTTCCATTCTTCACTGGTGCCTAAAAAAAAAAAATTACAGCAAAATGGCTCATCCCCAGCAAGGTCAGTTAACAAGAAAAAAAAAATTCTGTACTGTGCTTTTTTTCCTCTTGTGTTAGGATAGTGTAATGGTATCGGAACTACATTACAAGTTCTATTTTAACTATAAAAATTATTCGTGAAGAGGCAGGTGAAGAGTCAATCAGTTTTAATTTTTATTAGTCATTCTGTTTAGCTGTAACCTCTGCCAGACACTTGAGTGTTAAAATTATTCAAACTTTGCTCTGAGGACTGTTTATCAAAGAAACTGTGAATGAAAATTCTGATTAGAAAAGAAATCTGGAACTTGTTAAACCTTTAATGGAGAGTTATATGGTATGATTGCCTGTAATATTAAATGGTAGAACCTGATGCCTCAGGTAATTTCTTGAAATGTAGTCAAGTCTCCCATGTCCCTAAATTTATCTTGTACTTGACATTGAATTTGTTTTTTAAGTGCTGTCTTGTGATTTATTTTAAAAGCCTTAAGTCTGTCAAGCACTTTCTTTGTCTGGACATATGGACAAAGTGTTGTCATCTGTAAATACTGCTATGCCTGTTTAGCTCTTTTCCAAACAACATTATTAACTGCAGTTTCCAAAATATCTCAGCATTTTTTCACTGCAAGTTTCTAATTTGGGAGTAAATTATATACTTCTATCTGCTGCAGTTTTGTCAATCACTTGCTGATCTTACAGCAGAGTATTCAGTTTTCTTTCGAGACTACTTTGTTTTCCTAATTGGTTCCTGGGGAAATATTTTTCCAATTAAATACATTGTCTTTCAAGTGAACTTATTTATGAAATGGTCTTCATCATCCATTGTTTAACACTCTTGATGCATTACAATAAACTAGAGAAGTACAATTTTCTTTAGTAGAAGCTCTGTCAGCTTGGCCTCATAGCATTCTTATTTTGGTGATTTTCTACTTTTGTCTGATTTATTGTTCCAAAAACTTTTCTGAGGATTCCTAGCCTGTAACTCTGAGAATTCCCTGGTTTCCCTTTTTGGAAGGAAAGAGCAATGTTTGCTACCCTGCCATTCTGTGTTTTTTAATGAGCTATTCCGTATTCTTTGTTAGAAACAGCAGCTATGTTTCTAAGAGATCTCCTGGAGGGTTGCCATCAGTCAGGTGACATGCTGCTCTTTAATTTATCAGTCTAATTTTCCTACTCTTCTTATTTTGACAGATCAGCCTGACATAGTGTACTCTTTATTTCCTGATAAGGATAGAGCTTGGATAGGTATCTTGGCTGTATTTGCTATGGTGAAGGCTGATACTGAATTTTTGGTGCACTGTAGTGCTGTTCCTAATATCTAAACTCAACTTCTTTCAGCCTGTCTTTCTCTATGTTTCGTAGTCAGGTTCTTTGTTATTATGTAAAATTCTGATTTGGCCATAGGTTTCTGAAAAACCTATTACATCATGACCTTATTCAATGTCAGGCAATGCAGTTAAATGGCTTCTGCTTTAAAGCTGTTGTCAGTATATGGACATGTAAGGGCTTCTTTTCCAATACAGGCAGTGTGCCTGCTCCTATTTAATTCCCTTTCCATACAGTGGCTATAACCTGTCCATTTCCATTTCACCCCAGCTGCCCTTGCATCTCTGACATCCCTTGCAGATATTTGCTTGACTGAAGCTCGCCCTGGCTCTTGTCAATATTTTTCTTGTTCCATATCAAAGGGAAGTCTGAGAACTTGGAGAGACTGTGCTAGCAATCTGCTTGCACTTTGGTTTAAAGTGGAGACTATGTCTATGCTGAGGCTTTTCTTGTGCACCTTCCCTCATGTCACCCTCCCTGTACAGCAGCTGTCCAGATGTTCACTGATTCCGTATCAGATACCTGGTGTAACTTGTCTGCTTCCTGCTGTGGGCACACTAGGTTAAAGCATTTTCCCCATCAGCCTGAATCTTAGAGGACCAAATCTCACTCTTCCTGATGTATTACATTAACATGATGCAACTTCTCTGAAGCATTTTTAAATTCTTGCTGCTTCTATTTGAAATATGGTCATATTATTTAAAATAAAATATTTAAATGAATAATGTGTTAATAAAGAGTGACCTTTTCATTTCCAAAAGTCTAAGTAGAAAACAATTGTACAAAGAACAGCTTTTAATGGGAAAGTCAGTTTTATGCCGATAGCCTATGTGAAAAGATGATGGCATCATTTCCTGCAAAACCTATTACTGTATAGGGAGATTGTCACTTATTCCAACACAGACTGTGCAAAGATCAATGTTTACCCTTCTCTGAATCACATATAAAACAAATGATGTGAAGAGAAGATTCACCATCTATTTAAAAACACTGGTTTCTATTTTGGACATAACATGTAAAATTTCTGTTTAGCAATTTCAGTTAATTGTTAGATTAACATTTTTGGGAACAGATTGCAAACTTCAAAATGGAAAAGATCATTTTAGGGAGGGAACCAAGGCAGCTGTCAGTGAGCAAAAATTAACATAAATTTGCATAACAGATGTACAGTAAGGTGTCTATGACAGACAATCGCTGAATATTAATGATACAGACCACGACATCATTTGCGTAAATGCTGTCTGCTGGGTATTGAAGCTGCTGCGCTATTTGCAGAAGACAAAGGAGCGCAGCGCTGAACAGATGCACCAAATACATCGATGCATCTTAATTTATGACATCCTCATGAAAGACCTTGTGGTGCGATTTCAGGTTTTATTACAAATAATTCGGAGATAAAGGAACTAAGTAATTATCTTTTCCACTACAGTCAGTTCTTTCAAAGGGGAGGGAAGCTTACTTGTGACAACCATTGTGATGATTTTCTTTTTTTTTTTTTTTTTTTTTTTTTTTTTTTT
>VZUI01019526.1:0-11212 GCA_013401135.1 Cettia cetti | reverse complement strand
ATTTTCTTTTTTTTTTTTTTTTTTTTTTTTTTTTTTGTGGAAAGCCTCTTTAAAAAAATACCCCCATTACAAAGAGTCAAATATTCATCATCATTAAAAGATTAAGGCATATTAGCATGCTTCATGGGACTTGCCACCTAGCGTACCGTCACCACCACAACTGGAGTCCTCCAGCAGACAATGCATTTCAATGAATCTGCAAGGAGAAAAGCTGGAGAGAAAGATAGAGATGATACAGGCTGTTAAAAAAAACCAAAAATGGTGTAATGATGTTTTAGATGACTGTTAATTAGACTTCACCCTCAATCTTTCCTGCCCTTAGTCCTTGTTATTATCTGCAGGTACAGCTGGAACCACCCAAAGATTTAAAGGTATCTACAGATATATAGAATATTCTTACTACGTTATTCCTGCTGCTGGAGAAACTGATGGAAGTTATTTGTTGGTAACAGGAAAAAAAGATATTTGGGTCCCTGACTATACAGCGCAGTAAAGTTAAAAAATGAGGAAGGAATAAATATAAAAAAATAACAACATCAAACCAGACTTGTAAGCAATGTGTATAGAAAACTAGGCAAGGCACAGGATACTTCGTTTCTGTGCTATTAATTTATTTGGGCCTTAATGGATTTCTCTCCAAGCCCATGCTACCATAAGAAAATGAATTGCTGACATGATGGATCTGTTGGTTGCACATATAGAGTTTTATGTGCATAGTGTTCAATTTCATTCTTGTCAGCTAATCAGCAGCAGCCAGACTTTTTTATTTCAAGGGATTTCCTTTTCCCATTTGAACAGAGAATGTAGCCCAGTAATCACTTTGCAGAGCCACTCTGTGAGCTGTTATTTCCACCTGCTTTTTCCTCAGAATCTCTATCAAAGCCCTAATCCAGTAACCTGATAAAATCCTTTCAAGGTCCTGTAGGGTCCATTGTGAAACTGTTCGTCTGAAAGGATTGTGAAATAACAGGAAAGTTACCATGTCCCCAAAAGAGCCATATGGTAATTATTTTAATGGAAGCTTACTGTATGGCCAGAAGGCAGTTAACATGTTATTTCACATTTTGTGTGAAAGAATGGAAAAACTGCAGTCTGACACTCTTCTGTCCAATTTTGCTCCCAATGTCTTTTACAGAAATGCAGCTTTATTCTGTGTTTCAGTATACTAACAGCAGGTGATAGGCTGATGCCAAATATTCTAACAAGAGTTAATGGTAAAAATCTCCTTCATTTTAGACTTTGTCTGCATTCACATTCTAACTCCACTTGGGGAAAGAGATGCTATGGTGGGGAAGGAGCTTGTCCAAGGTGTACAAAACAGGGATGAACAATGGAACTGGAAACTTTGGTGTGACAGAGATCATTTTGCTTTATTGTCTCAATAACAGAAATGCTCTTGCTGACTATGAGTGGCTCAGCATTTAGGTGGTCTAAGGTTTTATACAACCATTGGTAAGCAAATTGCTGATATTCCCTTCAGTAACTTCTGAGCCTTGTTGACCAACTTCAGTCAGCTCTGGCAGAGCAGATGAGCCTTGAAGGCAGCTGAGGCTGGACTGAAGTCAGTTTTCCTGCTATGAGAACTATTTTAGGACTCTTCTTCCTAGTCTGCCTTGTTGGACCACAATTTTCTTTTCATTTTCTGAGTAACCATCTGGTAGGGTTCCTTAGGCAGCAGCAATGGGAGAAGCTTCTGGCAGCTTCTCACAGAAGTAACTCCTGTGGGCTCACCCTGCTAGCAAAACCTTCCTATGCAAACCCAATACAAGTACTACTCGTTCATGGAAGCCTCCAGGCAGCCTTGCCAATATGCTGGCTTCCCACTGTGGCTGGAGGGTCAGTCTGGCAGCCAGGGCTTTTTCACCCCTGGGGGGAGGTGGTTCAGTAGTGCCAGCACCCTCATGTGGGTGGCAACTTGCAGAGTGTTTTCAGTATTGAAAACAGATTTTGGAGCCCAGCGTTTCAAGTTGTATTTACAGAGCTCAAGGTCATTTTTTGATCTGCCCCTTGATTCGTTAAGAATAAATGAAATTAATTATGATAAATGACTCCATATTCTTTCAACAAACATAGGCTGCTAATAAATAATGTAAGTAATTCAATGCAAGGTTGAAAGATTATCTCCAGAAGGAGATGATTTGTTCTGACTGAATAGAGGAACCATGATCCTGGGTACTCTGGAAGTGTGTGAAGTTTGAGCCCAAGTTTGAAGGAAGGAGGAAGAGTAGGTGACTGTTGTTTGTAGTTTCTGTTTAATGTTCTTCCTTCATATTTGGGGTTTAGTGAAAAAAATCTCAACTACCACCTAAAGGAAGCATTCAGCATGCATTTTTCCTTACAATTTAGCAAGTATGTATGTGAGGACAACAAACCAGTGAGAGGAACTGCTATGCTTCTGGCTAGGAAATACAGTTCTGGTAGCACTTGCAAATGGCTGCATTGTCATGGGGTATAATAGGGCTTCTTTGGTGCCTGCCAGAGGGCTCATGAAACCTGTACATCCTGTCACTGTCCAGTTGCCAGCATAACATGAAAACACTTGGCAAATAAAACATAAAAAGCTTCAGAGCTCGATTTGTTTGCTTTTACACTATTATAAAACCATTGATTTCATTGGATTTACTCTGAATTTATGTTGATATAACTGAAAGGAAAAAAAATGGCTCTGTAGAGTTAATATATATTATTTTATTCATTCAGACTTTCTCTAAAACAATTTAAAAGCCTTGGCAAAAGAATCCCTAGACTGATGCATGATAAACCAAACCGAGCAGTAACTAAAATAGATCTTTTTTCCACAACTGTAATTCTCCCTAGGTCACTTTTGAAAACTACTACAACATATTTTAATTAAAAAAAAATACTTTTTGTATTCATTTGGATTCAGGTTTCACAGTGAAGTCACCTTTGGAGCGATATCCTTCAGCTCAGGCACTCTCAGCAAATGCCCCCAAGGAATGAGCTGCAGAATTCCATCACCAAACAAATATCATATTTGTTCTAAATGTCATGTGAAGATCTCCTTCCATGTCTGAACAGAGAGAAGATATAGTGTGGTGATATATTTTCCTTTCTGCTTTTTTTAGGTGATACAGCAAGTTCCTCTACTTTCAGGTTACCCTGTAAATAAAAATTTATTGTAAGCAGTGAATAACTTATAGTTAAACTACTTCATTACTTTTCTTCTTTCATTGTGAGCTCTCAGACTACTTGCTGGCCCATGTTCCACCCCGTATGCAGAAGTCCTCTGGCCAGAAACTCAGTGATCACCCTGGCTAAGCATATGGAGTGAATATTCTGACTGGGAGCAGTGATCCATTTGTTAAGCATGGTCCCCTTGAGAAAGAGAGCAAGATTTTTGATGAGACACAGGAAGGATGCCTTAAAGCTAAGCTGTAGATATTATCAAAAATGCCTTTTCAGTCCTTTGGAGCCCACTGTCCTGATCATATCTACAAACTTAATAGAATAGTTTTGGGAAAGAAAAGACTAAGATGACGAATATCACACTAGAGTGAACAAAGGCAGGCAAGGATCTTGTTGCTGTGGTTACTCAAATTGGTTATGCAAAGGGTAGTTCTGGGCTTTGGAGGAAGTGAGGATGATGTTAGTAGATATCCATCTGGAGGTATTAGGAGAGAAGCATTCTATACAACTTTCACATAAAGGATTTGGAGAAAAAAAAAGAAAAAAGGAAAAAAAAGATATTAAAGAGTACATCAGCTTGAGGATGAGCAGAAATGTAGAAAAAAATAGAGCCAAGAAAACTCCTCAGAGGATCCAGAGATGGTGAGGGACAGGGAAGGCATTAGAAACTAGTATAGAAGTTCAAACTAAGAAAAGCATTCAGTGAAACAGGAAAGGCAAATGGTGTCAGAGAACTATACCTGGTGGATGAATAAAAAGAAAATGGTGAAATAAAGTCAGAGAAGGTGAGTGAAAGATGAGAATTACTTGAGTATAAGCTTGAGTTCAGAGAACTTAAAATGGGAAGGTGCAAAAGAGAAAAAGCAATAAATTTCAGATAAGCTGTGAAGGTGTAAAGAGGAAGAACTTTTTGGTGTGAAATTGATTAAATGCTAAAGAAAATGTTTGGTCTCTACTTTTCATTTAAGATTAATCCCTAGTGAAACATGACAACCCCACAGCCTCAGCAGAAGTTAATTCCAAAACTAAGAAAATTAATTTGAAGTATCTTACCCCAGTGCACAGTAGCCATAGTTTATGGGCAAAGTTTAGAGCAACCCAAAAGCTTGATGCATGCAGTAGATAACCAAAAATAAGAAAGTGAAATGCCAGAAAGATAGACTAAGCCACAAAAAATATTTCTGCAAGAATGTTCCTAAAAATAATATAACTAATGAGAATGATAAGGAAGTGAAAACAACCTTCTAAAGGAGAAAACTTGTATTAGTATATGGATTAGTACCTTCATTATAATCTTGAACTTTTCATCCAAATCAAAGAGCATATTGTTGCATAAAATGTTATCCCCGTTCTGAGAAACTGATAAAATAATAAAATGGAATCTATTCAGTCTGAATAACAGTGAGGAAAAAAAACACTAAACACCACCTACCTACCTGAATCCTGAACTGCCCCATGTTACTGCTATTAACTAGTGCAATATTCTCTGGAAGCCCAGCCAGCAATAAGAAATGTAGCCCTGAGACTGGGCCATATGTGTCAAGAAAACAGCTGTGTAAATAGTGAATCTTTTCTTTTGCTGGTATTTCTGAAAGTAGAGAAAAAAAAATTTGGTTTAGTGTGCAAAGGAAACATTTTTAAGGTAAATTAAATTTCTTTGGCCAGATTACTTGCAAAATGCATTGCTTAAATGTTTGGGGCTTTTTTGTTTATCTGGGTTATTTTTAGTTTAAAAATAAGTTTTTTCAAAGTTTTCTAAATGAAAATTTTAAAAGAAAAATGTATAAACTCACATTTTCTTTAAATATCAAACATATTTTGAGGGGGAGGAGGGCTATTTTAAGCCTCTTATGTCTCTACCTATTCAGTAAATTCAGTGTGACTAGTTGTTTTATTTTGCTATTCATTGAATAATTTCTTCCAGAGGTACTTTATCCAAATACTTTCACAGAAATTTAGTCTAAGTTAATCCGTAAATCTGTTTTTTCACAAGAGCTCAAGACATAAATGTTCTCATAGAAGCAGATAGTAAAACTAAAAAAAACAAACAAACAAACAATCAAACAAAACCAAACAAAAGCCAAAAGAAAACAAAACCAGACAAAACAAACGCCAAAAGGTTGTTTACAGGTATCCAAGGAAAAAAAATCACTGGATCTAGAAATCTGCTGGTGTTTCTTTACTATCTGGCTTTCATGGGACACTGATGCTGGTTTTCTAACCCACAGATAAGATAGTTGTCAGTTCTGGGATCTAGGGGTGGCAAGGAGAGAAGAATAGGCTATGGGAGAAGGAATAGGCTACAAAAAATAAAGTTTATTGTATTTCCCATGCTCAGAAATTTAGAAAAAAGCTCCATGCCTGAAAGCATGAAGATTCAGACAACCTGGGGCAGTTTTCCAGCTAAAAGCAGTAAATCTCTTTCAGATAGCACCTTCTCAATTTCTTTCTCAAAATCATTTTGTTTTTAGAAGAACTGTAGGATGCCTTTTTCAAGATATATAAGACTTTTTTATCTGACGAATTTTATGTTCCCTTTCCCAAAAACCCACTCAGGCCAGACCTTTTGCCCAAAGCACCCAAACTCCTCAGCAAGGCCATGCTTTGATGGGAGCCACCATGAATACACACAGGTGCTGGAGTGGAATGTTTAGAATACCTGGAATCAGGATCTCATGGCTGCTTTCCATCCTGTGCTGCCACTGCCTTCTCCCTCTGTTGCGGCTGTCTGAAGTTTGCACTTGTGATGCAGTGCATGAATTCCAGGCAAACCACAGCTTTGTGAGTTTAGAAACCAAAGGAAAGAGTTAAGAAATGACAAAATATTCAAAACAATAAAAGTGTGTAACTGAATCTGAAAACATTTGAACAGTGGTCTTCATTTCTACCTATAAGGAATTTAGGAAACTTGTGAAATACAGCTTTCCATCCAAATTTCAGTCATGCCAGAAATTAAATTGTGCTTGTAATTGAGAATTTGGTTGTGCCCTCTTAATGAGAAATTAAAGGGTGTTTTCAGCTTTTGTTTCACAAATGCTTTTCTTCTTGGCTGCTTCTCTCTCTTTTTTTTTTTTTTTTTTTTTTTTTTTTTTTTTGCACAGCTTATTCTGTTAATATTTGAGTGTTTCACCTTGTTTTTTTTCTCACTCCACAATACTAGAAGGTCTGGTGACACATGTTCCTTGAACTATTCTCTCTGACATGCAGGTGGTACATGTTCAAGGTCATGGTCCTTGTTGAAAAGCAGGAGAAAGGTGAAACACAAAAATTGTAATTTTCTGCTTCTTTTTCTTTTATTGAAACTGAAACTTATACTGAATAAGGACCTTCTACTTTTTTTCATTATTATATGAACACAGAGTATTTGTTTTTGGTATTACCCAGATTAATTTTCAGTTTTCAAAGTACAACAAAGAGAAATATGGATATTGTGAATTATAGGGAAGATAGTACATGGCTAGTTGATGTCCTCATTGAAACAGACATATAATAATTTACTGTCTTAATGTGCTTGCAGAATTGAAAATGGGGGGAGGAGGGGCACAGGTGTGGGAATGAATTAATATTTATGCTTGTGATGTTTTGGGCTGGGATAGATTTAATTTTCTTTATGGTATTGGGAATATGTTTTGGATTTGCACTGGAAACAGTGCTGGTATCTCAGGGATATTTTAGCTATTGCTGAGCAGCTCTTCCTCAGAGCCAGGGCCTTTTCTGTGCATCATCCCACCCCACCTGTGAGGAGGCTGGGGCTGCACAAGGAGATGGAAGGGGGCACGGCCAGGACAGCTGACCCCGGCTGACCACAGGGATGTTCCAGATCATATGGCTTTGCACTGAGCATATAAAGCTGGGGAAGAAGAAGGAAGTGAGGCATGTTTGGAGTGATGGTGTTTTTTACCCTGGGGTGTGACAGAACCCATCCTTCCTGAGAATAACTGGACACCTGCCTACCAATGGCAAGAAGTGAGTGAGTTCCTCATTTTGTTTTACGTGTGTGTGGCTTTTGCTTTACCTGTTAAGCTGTCTTTATCTCAACCCACGACTTTTCTCCTTTTCACTCTTTTGATTCTCTCACCCCAAGCAAGCAGCTGTGTGGGGCTGAGTTGTCAGCTGAGGTTAAATCAGATTTTCCTTTTTCTTTTTCAAAAAAAATCATACTTAAATGAGAAAGCAACATCTCTTTGTGTGTTTGGGTTTGTTTTTTTTTTTAATATAAATATTAAAATTAGACAGTGGAAATTAAAAAAAGGAAAACTTTCAGAAAATTAATCTGTCATATCTGTTAACATTACATTTAGCAATACTTTTTTCATTCTGAGACAGCAATTTTTCACACATAAGCGAATTTGGTTGGGAAAAATACATAGGCTTAAGCCTAGATATTTCATTAGGTAAAAATCTGGCTGCAGAGTTACTGAATCTGGAACTTCACAAGGAACAAGTAGAAGAGGATGTGAAATATCCAGGACAGTCATGCCATAAATGTGTAAACTACAGAGAGGTATAGAGATTAGACTTATGTTTATATGCATTTGTATAGACAAGTATTTTGTGTAGCTTTTCCAGGACCAGATTAATGTTGGTATCCAAGAATTACTCCCTGGTCATGCTTGCAGCACATGTGAGGGAGTTTAAGCATTGCCAACTACCACTCCCAGCTCAGTTCTGATCTACTCCTTTGTGTTTTACAGCCCAATAAGGAAGAGCAAGTTTAAACACCTCTTTCTGCCACAGAAATGAACCTCTGGTCCTCAAACAGGTCTTTTGGAAAACCTGTAGCTGCAAGGATTCTAGTGCTCTTCATCAATGATGCAGTATCGTGTAGATGACCTGAGGTTCAACATTGGAAATGCATTACTTAATTTTTAATCAGAAGTTTTTTTCTCTGTTTATTTCTTTTTCACCAGAGGAAAGTTTCTTTTGTATTTATATGTTAAAGATCTTCTGTCCTGAGCTCTATCTGATCTCAAGAGATGGTTAGTGCCATTTTTTTCAGTTGCACTGTAAAAATTATTTCCTCTAGAACAATTGCCCTGTCAGCAGTGTAGTCAGCAATATTACACATACATTTCATTTTTCCTTCACTCCCAATGTTATATTGCAGTACATTTTTGGAGAAATCTCCTCCATAAATCTGCTCTTTTCAGTTCTAGAAAAGCAATTTGCAATGTTGTGCTTTCTTCCCAAAGTTTACCAGGTACTGTTGCTTTCTTGGTGCAAAATAAATAACAGGTTGTGATAAAGACATCTATTTCGACAGTACTGATTAACTAGCACAGCCGTGTCCCTTCCAAAAGGCAGCTCCTTTTGAGTGAACAATCCATTTCAAATGGTCTTTGGTCTTGTTGCTCTGCTGTGTAATCCCTTTTTTGTTTGTGTGTGTGTATGGGCTCTTGAATCATAGCCAGCTCCATTGGTTCCAAGTGATCCCTGGAAGTGTGCCAGTGTAGAAGTAGCAAGAGGACAGGAAAATTAGAATTCTTCTTTTTTATCCCCAAGAGGTTTTTGTAAAATTCAGGACCCTTCTTGTACAGTGCAGGCCCATCACCACAGTCATTAGGGGTTGGTTCAAAAGAATTAAAAGCCTGCAAACAAATCCACTCTATGTACATATTTTTATAGAACAGGGATTAGTAGTTATCTGTTGTTTTAAGGAAATGAAAAAACATCACAATGAAGCAATAGTTTCTATCTGCACCAGCCTTTTGAGTTCTGTTATCCCATTCCCAGTTACTACCTGAGCTGGCTATTCCAGCAATGGCAGCTGCCTTCTGCCACCATGCTCCTTGTACTTTGTTGAAAAATCATTTTACAAATTTCCATCCTATAAAACCAGTTCCAAAGCATTTTTTCCTAACTCAGGATCCATCTAAACAGAAGATCGTAAAGTTATTTAATTACCTGCAGAAAGTTCTACTTGGCCATTGCATGATTTCTGTTGTCTTTTGACCATATGTACTTCAGAATGTCCATAGATCTGATACTTCTACAGCTATTTAAGGTTTCAGAGATATGTTTATGAGATGGTGAGGGGGGCTGATAGCAGGTGTCTGGGCAGAACCAAAATCTCCTGTGTGGAGGACTTGTGGTAAAATCAAGGCAGAGTATGTTTGTGCCAAAGAGTGGATGACTGTTTCTGGAAGAGAGAAATAGTTTCTTCACAAAATTTAGGCAAGTAGATTTGCTCTGGCATAAAGCACAGCAGGGCACACAGTGTGCGAAACAATGTCAGGACTGTGTGCACTCTGGCATGTACTGCAGAAACAGTCACTTCTTTACTGAGAAGTTTCTCTGCTTTGGGGAGTTTTTCTAATTATTTCTAAATTTCTAATTTCTAAAAATTCTGAGAAAGCGCCAGTGTTCAGGCATGTGACCTCCTGCCATGGATTTACTTGCCATTTTTCCCTTAGTCTCTGATAATTTTATTCTTTTTCTTTTTTGCATCCCACTGTAGCCTATTCTCACTGTCATCCCATTCTGGAGCACATTCTTTATTTTCTATTCTGCAATTGATGTGCTGCATTATGAAAAGAGTGCTACAGAAATTCTGAGATTTAATGGGCAAATTCTGCCTCAGCTATTAGATTTTCTAGGGCTGCTTGTATCATAGATCCTTGCAAAATCAGAAGGAGTAGATATGAGACTGAAGATACATGACTGAAATTACATTCTTTTGCTAAGTACAGCAACTACTGCTTCCTTGTGCAGAAAATGCGAACAGCACAACTCCATCATCACTCTTGCAGTCTTGGAAATGTGAGATGAAACTGGAAGATGTCATGTAGGAGTAGGGAAGTCTCCATGACCCATCTAGAATAACCATTTCCCACCCCTGAGCCATTTTTATCGGTCTTGTTTTATACTATTTGAATTGATTACTGTGGTCTTGTGTATCTGTTAGTGCTCTTGAAACCAGCTTTCTGTGAGCACTGGTTCCATCTGAAGTTCTCTCAAACTGACTTCCAAGTTCATGGCTAGCTATGCCGAGGATGTGCTCAGAAGAGAGCTCTGGTTAGGCTTAACTAAGCTCCCTTAACAACCACAAATAATTTCCCCACTGGTTCTCTGTGTTAAAGAAGGAAACTTGGTTTGAAGATTAATTTCAGCTTCTCCTTTTCCCAGGGTGTTAGAGGTCAGTCCCCTGCTGATTCTGGTTTGACTAAGCCTTCAGGTCATTCCTGAATAGTCTTAGAACTACAAAGCATAGTTTGAGTCCTTGGAAGCAAAGAAAAGTGCTGCAATGCAGATCAGCAACATAAGAATATCAAGATGAAAAATGACAGCCCCTGAGTAATTTCATTAGTGTTGTTAATACATAAGAGGGCTGAGGGCAGAATTTGTACCAACCTCATGCATCAGAGTAAGAATAAAACTAAATATCTCAAGCCACATCCTGTGGTGATAGTGAGGAAGGAGCAGTTCTCCATTATATGTGTACTTGGAAGGGAAGCCAAAAGGGTTGTTGTCTCTTGTTAGTTCCAATGGGTAATTCTAGCCCTGTGGTGTGACAATTATTTCCTCTGACCAAGGAAAATATCCAGCCTGGTTCCAGCTATGTTCCTATATTTTCCTGGATCCTAGGAGAGCATTTATTTTCTGTGACTCTGTAACCTTTTATCCTCACATCTGCAAACAGTTGAGAGAATAACTTTGGATATATGTTCAATGACTCTGAACTTTTAGCTTAGTTCTTGCCTGTTACCCCTGTGTGCAAAGGAGGAGGAAGAGAGAAAGGAAGATTTAAAGAGTGAAGAAAAGGTCAGCATAAATGAAAAGCAGTGTAGGACTGTGGGTGGAGCAGCAGATGGAAATGAGTCACTTTGTTTCTCCCAGAGGCTGTCCCAAACCAGCTAGATGACGGCAAGCTGATTGCCTCACTTTCACAGCTTACATCAGTTTAGGCTTGGAGTTTCTTGGTCTGGATCTTGGGACAAGGAGTTTCTTTCCGCATGCTCTCACTCTTAGCTGGAATACCTAGAGGTACTACAAATAGATAGATAGATAGATAGATAGATAGATAGATAGATAGATAGATAGATAGATAGATAGATAGATAGATAGA
>VZUI01019525.1:0-12655 GCA_013401135.1 Cettia cetti | reverse complement strand
CGCTCGGCCCCGGCCCCGCCGCCCCCAGCCCGCCGCGCACGGCGCCGCTGCGCCCTCGGGCCCCGCCTGGCGGCAGCCCGCGACACTACAGCCCCGAAGCTTAGAACGGCCGGAGCCCGTAGGGGAGCCTCGGCTCGAGGGATCGGCTGGGGCTCGGCCAAGTTTGGCAGAGCTCGGCAGAACTCGGCTATTTTCGTCAGGGGTTCGGCGGCTCTCGCCAGAGCTCGGGCACGGCTCGGGCTGGGCTCAGTCCGGCACGGCAGAGCTCGGTTTCTGCTCTACAGTGCTCGGTCTGGCTCGGTAGAGTTCGGGTAGAGCTCGGTTTGGCTCGGCAAGATTCGGCTTCGCTCGCCAAGACTCGGCTTCGCTCGGGAAAGCTCGGCTTCTGTTGCCGGGGCAGGGCTCGGCTCGGCCCGGCGCGGCGGGGCCCCAGCGGTTCCCGGCACCGCCCCGGACCTTCTGCTCCATGAGGCGGTGCCGCCGTTCTCTCGCCCGCCCCGCCGGTCTTTGGCCCCGGGGCGCGGCACGTCCAGTCCCGTGGTGCGGCGGGGAGGCGAGCGGCGGCCGACCCCGTGTGCGGAGCAGCAGGTAAGGGCTGCAGGGCCAGCGCTGGACGGGGAAACTGAGGCAGGGGCGAGCCCGTGAGGCCGCCTGGCACATCAGTGACCCCTGTGGTGCCGCCACAGTGAAGATGATGCCGATGTGACCCCTCATAGCTCTCTTGCCTTCCTACCACCACTGGGCCTCGACAGGCCAGTCAGGCCTCCCATTCCCACCTCTCATGCCACTTAACACCCCCCCGGCCCTCAGGCATGGCCACCCCGCAGATCACCGAGAGCACCATCACGGTGCAAGGACAGACCCTCTTCTACCGCGAAGCTAAGCCAGCCCAGGCCGTGCCGAAGCTGACGGTGCTGCTGCTGCATGGCATCCGCTTCTCCTCCGAAACCTGGCTGCAGGTGGGGACACTTGCCAAGCTGGCCGAGAACGGCTACCGAGCCGTGGCCATCGACCTGCCGGGTAAGGTGTGATGAGCACAGCGCTAGAGTCAAGCAGGGTAGCCACTGGTTTGTTTGGCCAGGATGGCAACCCCGGTGTCCTGCTGTGCTGTGCTGTGCTGGCTTCTCCCAGTCACTGAGGCGGTGTGGAGCCTGACAGCGCCACTTGTGTCTCCCACGATTCAGGGCTGGGGCGCTCAAAGGATGCTGTGGCCCCAGCACCCGTGGGCCATCCAGCACCGGCAGCATTCCTGAAAGGAGTTTCGGAGGCTCTATGTCTGGATGCAGCTGTGGTGATCAGCCCATCGCTCAGTGGCATGTACTCGCTGCCCTTCCTCTTAGAGCACAGCCAGCTGTTCAAGGCATATGTACCTGTGGCACCCATCTGCACTGAGAAATTCACGGCGGAGCAGTATGCTCAGATCAAAGTACGGCCTGGAAGGGCACTGGGGAGGTCGGGGAGCTGGGAGGGGATGGTGAAGAGAGTACTCTGACACTGGGGTTAAGCAGGGGAAAAGGCCAGAAACCCTGTTGCCACTGAAAGAGGGGAACATGATGATGAAGGAGTGTAAATGTGGGGTAGTGGGAGGTAAAGAGGGGGCAGTTGGAGATCCAGGAGTGTGAGCTTCAGTTTCCCTTTATCATACTGGGTGGGGGAGAAAGGCAAGTGTCTCCCCTCCAGGGTGTTCCTGGCAGAAGAGGTGAGTGCCTGGGTGACACTTGCATTCCCCCTCTCCAGACCCCCACGCTGATCGTGTACGGGGACCAGGATGTGGAGCTGGGGCAGACCAGCCTGAACAACCTGCGGCACCTCCCTGAGCACCAGGTGCTGATGCTGCAGGGTGCAGGACACGCCTGCTACCTGGACAAGCCCAATGAGTGGCACCTTGGACTCCTGGCCTTCCTGCAGCAGCTGAAGTGAGCAGGATGGGATGACAGGGCAGGGGGATGTGGCCAGCCCACCCACCCTTCTGCCTGCACGTGCACCTTGTGCCAACTCAGGTGCTCGGCTAGCACTCACACTGCACACACCAGCACCCATCTCTCTTGAGACCAAATAAAACCCCAAGCTCTGACGCTGCTTTCCTGCTGCCTTCATCTTGCTTCTTTTCCACCTTTCCCACTGCCTTCTCCCATCCCTACCTACATGGCTGCTGTCCCACACAGGTTTGGGGGGGTGACAGCAGGGAAGATGCAGCCACTGAGGGATGGTACATTTGGGGATTGTGGATGGGTGAGTGCCATCCTCGCTGGAGCCCACCCATCACTTCTGACAGGACGCCCATGAACCTCAGACGGTGCCCAGGGAGCCCTGGGGCTGTGTTCAGGAACAGGTAGGTCCCCCAAGGTAGTGACATCCGTGTCCCCAGCCGGCCAGCCTCTTCTTCATCCTCCTCTTCCTCCTCCTACCCCTCCTGGCATGCACCCAAGTCCAGGGTAATCCACAGGGGCTTAAAAGGGAACTGCCAGCCCTGGGAGGCTCCTGCCCACGGCAGCATCCGCCCAGCATCATAGAGGGGTGGGGGACAATTTACCAAAGGAGTGGCTGCCATGAGGGGGCGGGCAGGGAGACCTGACAGACAGGGGACAAGACCCCTGCCTGCCACCTGCCTATTCTGCCTTTGATGCTTCTGCACTGGGCACTTGGGGGCACAGATGGAGCCAGCAGCAGGGTGCCCCCCCAATGCCCCCCCCTTCCCCAAGCTTGCCTGGGCTTTAGCTGCTTACGCCAGGGCCCAGGAGGATTTAGTGGGGGAGGTAATGGGGGGGGGCGCACTTTTCTGTGGGTTCAGGATGCCTGTGTGGGGGACACAGGGCAGTGCTGAGGGTGCAGGAGCTGGTCTCTGCCCTGGCAGTTTGACAGGAACCCTGTCTGGAGCATCCCTGACCCACCCTCCCCCTCAGATGGCTCAGGACCCCTCTTGCTGTCCCGACAACCCCCCCCCCATACAGGGGTGCCTCTTGCCCCTCTAGGCACCACCTCAGAGCAGCAGGACGGGGTGCCAGCGGACCTTGGGGTGCCAGCTGCCCCATCCCTCCCCGCTCCGGTGTCCTTGAGCCCTCGAGCCCTGCCAGCTGATCGGCTTCCAGGAAAAAAAACCACGCAATTACAAAGAGGGGCGATGTGTGAGCCAAAGGGAGGGGGACCGGGGGGGCCAGGAATGTCCCCAGCGGTGGCAGATGGCCTTACCCAGGGTGCATTGTTCCTTTTAGTGTCTCTTATCCGCTGTAATAGGATCCCGGAGGGAGGGATGTGGGAGAGGGGAAGAGCGAGGGGGGCCCCGGCGTGGACCGGGGTGGGGGCCGGGGCTGCCAGCTTGGCCCTGGCCTGTCAAGCGGCTCATTGTTCCTGCCCCGGGTGTCACTGGGCGCCGCCGGGGACAATGTGGCACTGAGAGGGGCGGCCGGCGGTGGAGGGACGAGGCGCACGGAAAGGTACCCGCCAGGCCCCACTCCCGCGGGGACCAGGGGGCTTGGGGCGGCAGGGAGGGCGAGAAGAGAGAGGTTTCCCCAGGGACGGGGTGGGGGCTTCCTCCTGTTGTCCCCCCTCGCTTTGTCACCGGAAGGTGCCCCGAAGGACGGGCGGTGCCCAGCTTAGTGGCTGTCCCAGTGCCAGCCATGGCAGGTGGCCTGTGCCCATCACCGGGGCCTTTGGCGTCCCTGCCAGCCCGGCTCACCTGGGGGAGAGCACCCCTCTGCCCGCAAACCCCCCGCGCGTTGTCTGTGGCAGTCAGGGGACGCCCGTGGCCCTGCGCGTTCCCCTGTCCCACCGCCAGGCTGGTCCTTCTTCCTCCGGCAGGGTCTTTTGTCCCTGGCGGATTCCTGATGCCATTCATCCCCAGGTTGACTGGGGACCCTGGCCCGCTGCGCGTCCCTGCCGGCGCCCCACACATCTCCGGATGCCGCGGGCAGGGGTTACAGCAGGGTGCATCCCACCCCCTCCGCCCCACTTCAGGCTCCCCGGCACCAGGAATGGGAATATTCCCTCTCTTCAGTCTCTCCACCTTTCTCCAGCCCGCGGTAACGGGAGGGTGGAGACGAAGCGTTCAAACCAGCCCCGGGGTGCGAGGCGTAGCACTTAGGGGGTGCGCCCCCCACCCCCCCGTCACCCTGATGCAGGAGATGTGCTGTAGCGGTGACGAGTCCTGCCAGCACCTAAAATAGCCGCCCTCCCCCCCCCCCGCCATGCCCGCGGACGAGGCCCCAGCCTCAACACGGGTGCTTTGTTTCAAAGCTGCTTGGCATCGCCCAGCTTGCCGGGAGCCAGCGGTGCCGCAGCCGCCCACCCGGTCCTGGACACACAGTAATTGTCCTCCTCCCGGGGGCCCTGGCCGCCCACGGCCACCGGAGCACAGGGTCCGGGGGCCCTGGGGTGCTCTGGGAAGGGACATGCTGCAGCAGGCATCATGCTGTTGTTTGGTTGGGGTGGTCCCCATCAGGGAGCTTGCCTCAGTGTCCCCTGGGGCTTTGTGTATGGGCAGGGGGAAGGGAGGAGGAGAAAGAAAGTGGTTTGCATAGCCTTTGAGACCACCCAGGCCACCTCTGCTCTCCCCACTCCAGCAAGCGTGTGCAAAGAGAACCCTATCCCACAGTCATGCTCCCTGCACCTTGCCTCCTCCCCCTGTATCCATCCAGTTCCTGGCTTTGTGCCTGAGGCAGCTCAGGCAGACACATGGCAGCAGGTCCCTTTTGGGGTGCAGAGTGCCCATGGGGCACCACGGGGCCATGTGAGCCTCGCCTGCCAGAGGAGGGCACAGTGCTGCTTCTGCCTCAGTTTCCCCATTTCCCAGCCATAGGATATTCAAGCTGCAGATCTGGGGGTGGGGAGTTAGCTGGGGCATCCTGCCTTTCTGAAGACCACCGTGTCCCACAGGCTCATCTCGTCCTCCCGCCATGGCATCGCCGGACGGAGCCAGTGGCGTGGGCGGCAGTCCCGAGGAGACGGAGCTCAGCATCACCCTGACCCTCCGCATGCTCATGCACGGCAAGGTAATGGCAGGGGGCTCAGTGCCACTGGGGGGTCCGTAATGCCTGAGGGGAGGGGCCATGCTGGAGCTCCAGCTCCTCACCATGCCCTGTTTTCCTCCCTTGCTCCCAGTCTCCTGTGGGAATAGCATTCCTAGAAGGATACCTTTCCCCATCCTAAGCCAGGGGCGCACATTCCCATGTCCCAGTGTCACTAGTTAAGTCACCCAGTGTCCCTGGGGCAGGGTCCACCTGTTGCTGGGCTGGGTTGAGGAGGGATGTGGCAGGCAGGGAGCCACTTCGTGACGGTGCCACTCTTCTCTGCCTTTGCAGGAGATCGGCAGCATCATCGGCAAGGTAAGATTTGGGGTTCTGTGTGTTGCCAGCACTCAGCTCCCCTGGACCTGACCGCCCACTCTGTTCCTTTACCTGCAGAAAGGAGAGACCGTTAAGAGGATACGAGAGCAGGTAAGGGCATGCTGGTAGGCTGCCAGGTCCTGCTGCCTGTCATTCCTCTACCTGGTGGCTCCCATGTGCCTGCCCCCCTAAATCCCAGGTGGAACCAGGGGGAGCAAAGCAGCTCCCCAGGGAAGGCTGCCTGGGGCAGGTGGGAGGGGCAAGGCTCAGGCTTGAAGGCATCAGTCTCCCCCTATGAGGCTATCCCTGGGGGAAGTCATGAAGCACAGGGTTTGTGAAATCCCTAATGGGGTGTGACACTGTCCCCAGAGCAGCGCACGCATCACTATCTCGGAAGGGTCCTGCCCTGAGCGCATCACCACGATCACCGGCTCCACCGACGCCGTCTTCCGCGCTGTCTCCATGATCGCCTTCAAGCTGGAGGAGGTAGACAGCCCTCCTACATCCCTGCCAGGTGCCCCCACACCTGCGGGATCCTGGGGGTCTGATGCTGCATCCCACATCCCTTGCAGGACCTGGGAGCGGGGAGCGATGGGGTGTCAGCAGGCAGAGCACCGGTGACCCTTCGCCTTGTCATCCCCGCCAGCCAGTGCGGTTCCCTCATCGGCAAGGCGGGAGCCAAGATCCGGGAGATCCGGGAGGTGAGGCTGAGGGTAGCCTGGATGTGGGATCCCCTTTTCCCCCTGGGAGCACAGAGCCCTGGGTGTGGGGGCTGCCACAGTCCTGCAGGGGCTGGGGGAGGTGACGCAGGAGAGGGAGCATCACTCTGCAGGTCCTGCAATGGTCCCTGGGGGCTCAGGAGGGCGACAGGGAAGGTGTGAAGTGCTGAGTCCTGACAGGGAGTGGTTGGGGAATAACAGCATCTCTCTTTACTTCCTGCAGAGCACGGGGGCACAGGTGCAGGTGGCTGGTGACTTGCTGCCCAACTCCACTGAACGGGCTGTCACCGTCTCGGGAGTGCCAGACACAATCATCCAGTGTGTGAGGCAGATCTGTGCTGTCATCCTGGAGGTACCTGTCGAGCCCCATGCCCAGCCCAGGGGACATCTGCTTCCCACCTCCCCCTCCCCAAGGCTTCCCATGCCCATCTAGACCCAAACGCCAGGGTCGCCCTTGTGGAAACCCATAGAAGCACCCTGCCTTTGTAGTCCTGGGGGCTGTGCCCAGCTTGCTGGGGGCATAATGGGGCAGAGGGTCCTTGGGGTTACAGGGGCATTCAGCTTCATCTCTCATCTCCTCCACTCCTTCCTTCTATCTCCAGTCGCCTCCGAAGGGGGCCACCATACCCTACCATCCTGGTCTCTCCCTGGGCACCATCCTGCTCTCTGGCAATCAGGTAAGAGGCCACAGCTTCTCCAAGGGCATGAGGTGGCCAGGAGGGGAGCCTCTGTCAGTTCAGCAAGGGGTCACTCTGCTTGGCTCAGGGGGGAGTGACCTGAGACAATGGTCCCCACCTGGATCCCCACTGATGCCCCTTTTTTTCTCTCTCCCCAGGGCTTCTCCATGCAAGGCCAGTACAGTGGGGTCTCTCCTGCAGAAGTGAGTCTGTCCCTGTGGCAATGGGGTCTGTGCCCACCAGGATGGGTGCTGCTGGGAATGCCTGTCTTGGGAGGCACTGGGGCACAGCTGATCTCTGCCATCACCCCTAACAACACCTTCCTCCTCTTTGCACTTTCTGGGCAGGTGTCAAAGCTGCAGCAGCTGTCAGGGCATGCGCTTCCCTTTGCCCCCCTGGGCCATGCACCCACTATGATGCCAGGTGAGCATCTCCCATGCTCCCCCAAGGCTGGGTGTGCCCCTCATGATCCACCCTGACATCTGACCCTGATGAAGGGGTTTCCCTCCTCTGCACCCTTTCCAGTCCAAGGCCCCCCAGCATGTCTACCTGCCACTCCAGCACAACCTTGTCATTGTTTTCCTGGGGTCACTGCACCCACCAGTGCTCCCCAGTCCTGCAGTGGGAGAGCACCATCAGCAAATTATGACTTCTGTCTATGTCCCTTCCTCTCCCCAGTGATCCTTCAGGTTTGTCCCCAGGGCCACTCACCATCCCAGTATGGGGCTGGGGTAGGGGCACAGAGCTACTGGAGACCTTCCCCTTCATTGCTGACATCCCTGTCTCTCTCTCCAGGCCTGGATGCCAGCTCCCAGAGCAGCTCCCAAGAGTTCCTGGTGCCCAATGATGTATGTATTGGTCTGGGAATGATGAGGGGGACCACAGCTTGTCCCCACCCATGTGTACCATTCCAGAGGCACTTTGCAGAGGCCAGCACCCACTGACCCTCACAGTGGAGGCTCTGCCAAAGCCTGGGAGCAGGAGGGAGTGGCTGGGGCAGAAGAAAGGGGAAACTGAAACACAGAACAGGGGGGAAGAGGTTGGCCAATGCCAAGGAGAGGCCTTGGCATGTGCACAATGCCAGCAAGAGGACCTTGAGGAGACCAAAAAGCAGGGTCTACCCAAGGAACACAATGCCCTGCCCTCCCAGTGCCTTGCACAGTTTAACCTCTGAGGTGTAGGGGGTGTCTGGGTGAGCCCCTTGGAGCTCCCTGCTTGACAAGAGTGCTCTGGCTGCTCCTGGCTCACCCGGCCCCTG
Organism: Cettia cetti; assembly: GCA_013401135.1. Taxonomy (NCBI): domain Eukaryota; kingdom Metazoa; phylum Chordata; class Aves; order Passeriformes; family Sylviidae; genus Cettia; species Cettia cetti. The sequence goes on along the minus strand of VZUI01019525.1, from coordinate 4,680 downwards.
CCCTCGCAGCTCATCGGCTGCATCATCGGCCGGCACGGCAGCAAGATCAGCGAGATCAGGCAGATGTCGGGTGCCCACATCAAGATTGGCAACCAGACCGAGGGCTCCAGCGAGCGGCATGTGACCATCACAGGGACCCCTGTCAGCATCACCCTGGCTCAGTACCTCATCACAGCCTGGTAGGTGTCAGCCTGGGGGGGACTCACACTGGGTGCTAGTGAGGGGTGGCTCTTCTCCAGCACCCCAAGGCAGCATCCTTAGGAAGGATGAGCTGGGTGATTCTTTGAGATCCTGAGGTGGTAGATGCAGGACCTGAGACCTACAGATTTGAGGCCCGGCTATTTAATCCTGCTCAGCGGGATACCCAGGATGTGCCATGGACACATGTGCCAGAAGGGACGGGGCACGCGGTTCCTGCACCCTAAGGCCGTGATGGGAGAACCACTCTGTCACCATAGCACTCACCATCATCTTTCTCTCTTGCTTCCCCAGCTTAGAGACTGCTAAATCTACCTCCCAGGTGCCACCTGGCCCTGGCTCCATGGACCTCGGCATGGGCTTCTCGCAGCCCCTCACCCCAGGCGCTGGTGCGGCACTTCCTGCCGTTGCCCCAGCCCCCCCGGCCCTGCTGGGCACCCCCTATGCCATCTCCCTCTCCAACTTCATCGGCCTGAAGCCCGTGTCCTTCCTGGCGCTGTCCCCGTCCTCCGTGGCAGGTCCCAATGGTGGCACCACCACCTACACGACCAAGATCTCAGCGGCCAACGGCACCAAGAAAGCTGACCGGCAGAAGTTCTCACCCTACTGAGCCCCACTGGAGGGTGGGCCAGGGGGTCCAGGGTGCTACTCAGTAGCAGGGACACCTTCCCACCACCCACCCTGAACTCAGCCTCTGCCAGGTGGCCCATGTCCCCCACCCCAGGGAAGGGAAGGGTCTTCCTGGCTGTGATGCCTGCTGGAGGAAGGGGCTGTTTCATTGCCTGCTGCCCATCCCAGCAGTGCTGTGCCCCCCTCCCTGATTTTCTGCACAGAGACCATGTGTCCTGGTATTGGGTGGGGGGGCTGTCCCTGCTGGCCTAGGGTCCCTTCTCCCAGTGCCCTGTGCTGCTGTGGGACCCCTGCTTCCTGCTCCTTACCCTGCCTCCCCTGCCATCCTGCTCATGCCCACGCTCCATCTGGCACCCAAAAGCCAGGTCCCACTGGATGAGGACTGCCTGGCCTCTCCAGGAGACCCCCTTCCACTGGCTCAGGTGGGGGGCCCTCCCTGGGCCACCCTGGGGCAATTGCCTCTCAGCAACCCCATCCAAGAGCCAGTCCCTGCTGGCTTGGAAATGCTGTATATATATCAGTCTATATTTTTTCCTCCTTTGTAACTTATCAATGGTTTAATAAAAAGATAAAATTTACAAGAAAATAACAATAATAATAATAATCATTATCATATTCCCCACCTTGGATGGAGACTTCCCCCAGAGCAAGGGTAGCTTCAGCTCCTGCATACTTGGGTGGTGGCTGGAAGGGCATCCTTGGTCTAGGGGAAGATGCTGGCCTTCAGCCCCTTCGCTCTGGGGGTCTTCCTGGAGCCCCTCCCTGCCATGGGGACAGTTAGAAATGCCATAGGGCAGTTTTCCCTCAGGCCAGCAGTTACTACTGGAGTAGGGACGTCTCCAACCCACCATGCCAGCACCATCCCTGGGACCTTTGTGGGTGGGCTGAGGGTGATACACCCCTGCAGCATTTCCCAAAAAGGTCCAGTCTCTTTTCTAGCAGTGGGGACTCCATAAGAGTGTCCCCAGGCCCTTCAAAAGTGATGAGACTGAAAAGGAACAGCTGCTCCTGATCCCCTCTGGCTGCTGCTGCGCTGGGGCACCCCACACAACCACCCCCACCACCCTGTGTCACCATGTCCAACCCAGCGTGCCCTTGGCCAGCAGCCCAAGTCAGCTGGCACGTGGCACTCAGCTGGCATGTGGCACTGCTGACCAGGCTTCAAACTGGGCAGCTGTGTCCATAAACAGCCTGGCATGGACCCCCAGACAGGCAGTGCCCCCCCAGGGGGGTGACCACTGCCAGCTGACGGGGACAGAGGGCATGGCCAGGCATGGCCACAGGCATTGCATGCTGCCATGCCAGCAGGACAAACACTGTCATAGCCAGAGCCAGACCTGTGGGTGTGTCCCCCTGATCAGTGTCACAGGGAACAGGAGCTCTTCCACACAGACATTAGTTTTGGGTTAAACAGCCAAGGATGGAGGTCTCTGTGTCTTCCATCCAGGCTCAGCAGGGGGCTTGGGGCCCTGGTGTTACTGGTGTTAGTGGCATTAACTGGAACATTGCTCCTGGACAGGGTGCAAGGGACATCTGCTCTTCCCCACTGGCCAGGAATGCTCCCAGCAGGACAATGGAGATGCAGGTGTCCTGTCCCCCGCCCCTGCACAGGAGCCCCTTGGCATTCCGTGTCTTGAGGAGAGCCCATCCCTGGAACTGGGCTGTGCTAGTGGAGCCAGAAACAGTTCCAGCCTGCAGAGGAGAGATGTGACTTCCCCAGATCTGCTACCTTCTCCCAGCAGAGAAACCATCTTCCACCATAAGCTCAGAGAAGAGGCAGAACAAGGACTCCACCAAATCCAAGAGGTTGGGTCCAAGCAGATCTGATGGTCCCCTGAGAGTTCTCTGGCCCAGCACAGTGGGACAGAGCCTCCTTCTCAGCTGCTCTCTTTGGGAACTTGACCTGGGGTGGGGAAGCCTGTTGTGGTCTGGTCCAGTCTGTTCCTGGGGCCGGGGCTGATGCAGCTGGTGTGCATCTCCAGCGTGCAAGTTGCTCTCTGGAGGAACTGCAATAAGTTTTCCTGAACAGAAGCCTCTGAGATGGAAAGACAGAACTCCTGACCCAGTGAACGGTTAAGACAACTGCGCCGGAGCCGGGCCAGCTCCTCACGGATTTGGCGGTTCAGCAGCCCGTAGAAGAAAGGATTAATGGCAAAGGAGGAGTAGGCGATCCAGGTGACCACCATCTCCCCGTGGCCACCACCCACAGTGCCAACAGTGACAGAGGAGTGCAAGTGGAAAGCAAAGAAAGGCAGCCAGCAGCACAAGAACTGTCCCACAATGAGGACCAAGGTGAGAATGGCCTTGTTGCTTCCCAGAAGGCGATCTGGGATCAGCCTGGGCAGCATCAGGATCCTGGCAGCGAGGATGGTCACTTGGCTGGTGATGGAGTCACACCGGTGTCTGGGTGCAACTGCCTGTGCGGGCACAGGCGCCTGCTGCAGGGACGCAGTCCGGGCCACACGGTAGATGCTGGAGTAGACAGTGAGGATAATGATGGTGGGCAGAATAAAGCAGGTGATGCTGAAGAGGATCACGAAAACCTTCTTGTGGGCCCCGGGGCTCCAGTAGACTGTGCAGCGGCTGGCACTGGTGGCTCCATTGCCATGAGGCCATACCACTAGTGCCAAGACAGTGATGAGAACAGACTTGACCCAAATGAAAATCACTCCGGCCACTGCCAGCCTGATGGTCATCTTGACCTCATACCTCAAGGGGTGTACGATGTAGTAGTACCGCTCCACACTGATGATAGAGATGGTGAGAATGGAGGCACTGATGAAGCAGATATTCAGGAATATCACGGCCTTGCACTCAGCAATGCTGTAGATCACCCAGTTGAAACAGGAGGAGCTGGAGATGATCCCCAGGGGCATGAGGAAAATGGCTGAGAGGAGATTGACCACACAGAGGTGGCAGACAAAGATGAACTTCCTGAAAAGGGGCGTTTTGAGGATGATGACCATGACCACGATGTTGGCCACCAGGGCAGTGAGGGTGAGCAGGATCATGCAGAAGAGGCCCACCACCTCCTGGGCAATGGAGTGCTTGGGGACAGGGAGCAGCTCTAGGCTGTCCGTGGTGTTTGACCCCATCTGGCTTGCCATCCCCCTCCAGGGTTAAGCCAGCAGCTCTGGTGCCTGGGCAGCAAGATCTCTTCTCCTGTGTCCCAGAGAGGGTAATCCCACCACAATCATGGCTGCTAACTTCTCCTTGCCTGTTGGCGTCAGGACCAGGGTGTGAAGGGAAAGAACCAAAATGAAGAAGAGCCACAGAGAAACATAGAGACAACCAGCACACTTCCAATGTGCTGGAGGAGGGAGAGGCTGCCAGTGAAGTCATAGCACCCTGGCTGTCCCAGAGCTGGCACCCAGACTGTCCCCAGTCTGATCATTGCTAGGTCCTGTGGGCACCCATGCCAGGCTGACACCCCGTCCCCCCTCTCCAATGGCACCAGAATGTCCCGAGGAGAGACAGTGCAATGTGCCTGTCTTAACAATCTTGCTCTGGCCACAGGGGACCCCAGGGTGGGTGGGATTCAGCGCACCTTTGCTCCTGGGGCGATGGGTGATGCTCTTCTCCTCGCAGGATCCAGCTTGCTGGTGTTGCTCCCGCAGCAGACCCGGGGCTGCCGGCCCTGTGAGAGGCCAGGCTCCCCCTTCCCCGCTCCCGTCACCCACTCGTCATCCTGTTTGCCTGCAGCCCGCCAGCTGCGGATGGCACCAGCTGTCACTCCCGGCACTGCCTGCACTGCCCGCACCCGTTGCAGTCCCATGGGAACAGCTGCTGGGTCCTAGCAGCCGGCAGGAGCTCAGGAAGGGGGGATCGGGGTTCCTGAGCCCTGTGCTCCCC
>VZUI01019511.1:0-91660 GCA_013401135.1 Cettia cetti | reverse complement strand
CCCCCCCCCCCCCTCCCCCTTCTCTGGTTCTAACTCTCTAGCAGGCTTCAGCATACAAACACAATGGGAGCATTGAAAGGAAGACAGTGGGACACCTCCTTTGATCTTGTGTTCTAATAACTTGTGTATGTTTGTGTCCAAAAACAATGTTCCAAGGCTGTGAGGACTGCTGCTGCCGAAAAGAATACTCATCACAGGGGCAGTGGAATAGTTAAACTGTATTCAGGAGAGTAAAGTACTGGCCAATAACATAAACAGCAGACTGTAAACTCTACTAAAATGCTTTGATGACTGAAGAGAGCCCCACTCCACAGCTGACAATACAGACATCATAGGCCTGTTCAAAGCATGGCACTGAGGGTCACCATTAAATCATACAATTCCCTATTACTTTTCATATCCATTCTAGAGGATGCTCACTGCACATGGACAAAAGAAACATGTCTTGCATTAAAGCAAATGGCTGCTGTCAGATAAGCCAGCTGAGCTCCTCCACTCTGCTGCTACTTGCTCAATGTTGTCGGGGGCTTTTTAACTACAAGAAGCTGAATTTCTGTTTTCATTTTTCATTCTTTAACTCACTGGTGCTTTTCTTTCTGAAAACGGAAAAATTATTGCTGGAAAAACAATTGGCATGGGAACAAAGTAAGACCAGCCAGACCTTACACACAGAGCACACTGGTTGTGTAGAAGTCATTTCTGACAAAGTGGCAACCCACAGCAAGGGGTGGAGGAAGGAGAAAGTTGCTTGATCACTGTCTCATTATTTACAGCTATGGGGTGGTAAAGTCTAATACAGTCACATGTTGACAGCTCTGTGACCTTTGGAAAGAAAATGTAAGAATCAGGATTTGCACCTATATTTTGTATTTAGGTTCCATCTCTGGAGTATTTTCAGCATATTTGAAACTACAGACTTTGACAGTCACCAAGGCCTGATTTCCAGTATGATAGAATTAGCAAAACTCTCATGAAACGTGAAAGGCTTGAATTCAATGTGTGGTGCTTCAGCACAGCCCTTCCATGTTAGCTTTGCTGGGGTTTTTTAGAATAAGCACAAAGTTTATTGAAGTTCTGTTGCTATAGTAAATATGGTTGGTGCTGTGCTTACAAATAAGTAAGTGTAAGAAGTGTTAAGTTAATAAATATCTGACAAAGATAAAAAAATTAGTAAAACTACCTTTTAAGCTCTGCATGAATTATAACAATTCCAAAGTGTTTTGGCAAACACTCATAACCATATTGTACTGGGAAGGAAAACTTTACTCTAAAAACTCTGCCTGGACCACCATGTCACTGTACAAATCTGGCTCCAGTAACTTGCCACAAGTATTTTGTCATTCTAAAATAAACTTGGCTATAAAAGAATGCTTTCTTTTGAAAGTTAAGATACAGCAGAATAAACCATCAGGTTTTTCTCCAAGTTGTTTGCACATTGAGTTGTTGGTTACTACTGATTTTCCCCACAGGTACCCTGTGCACACCAAGGAGTGGTGTTGGTGCAGAGCCGGTGATGCCGCAGGAATACAGAGACTGACACAGGTGAGGGGCTGAGGCACAGGCACTGCCCTTCTCCATTTCCCTGTGTGTGTTTCTGCTCTGCAGTACCAAGCAGAGCCCAGCTGCCCATACCCACAGACCGTCTCGGGGATGAATTACCCAAGAGCACAACAGAAAAGATCCAAACTGTGAACTGTTGAGCCTGGTGCTGGCTCAGTGCTCAGCCTTTGTGCAGCTTACCAAGGCTGTTGAATCAGAAGCAGCCTCGTTTCAGGCCCAGACCCGGGGAGATGCAGGCACTCAGCAGGAGCAGAGAGCGTGTCAGCACTGCCCAGCACAGCACACGCCCGCTCCAGGTGACGAGACACGGAGAGAGCTCCGTGTGCAAGGAGTGCCCTGCAAGGAGCACAGAAATCACTGAAGCAGTTCAACTATATTGAGGCCACCACCACAGCGCACTGAGCTTGATCTAAATTGTCCTTGCTGTATTCTCTAAACTTTGCTGTGGAAAACAGCTTTGTTTTCAAAACTTATTGGGTTTTTTTCTTACAAGGTGCATCAGAAGGAACCACAACACTGACTCAATTAGATAATACACTATTTTAAATGACCTTAAAATAATTTTAGGACTTCTACATGGAAACTTGTGAAGGGCTGGCAGATAGAGAGAGGCAAAATGACCAAGTAAACTTAGAACATTTAATTTATACTTCTCTGCTTTTCTTTTACCATTAACTATCGGTGTTACAAGACTTTCCTTCTACCAAGCTCACTGCACATTGATTTAATTTGTGTGCTGGATGCATGGCCTCTTCACTGTACCTCGGCAACATTTTCTTATGTCATTAATGACATAATTATTGCGTTCAGATAGGCTGCATTAGTTTGAATGAAGATAACCCATGGAGAGCCACTTTGCTGCTTTGTTCTACTTTCTGTGTCCTTTTACATTGAGCATTTTCAAATACATGACAGAAGCTACAGGAATTCCGGGATTTGCATAAAACTAACAAGCCCTCAATTCTTCTCCTGGCATTCATAATTTTGCCATGGTGGTTTTGAACTAGTGCCAGACCACGTCCAACCACGGCAGTGTTTCTGCCAGCATCCTGCATCCTGCAAGGGCAGGGTGCATCATATCATAGCAGGCTTTCCCTTCTGCCTCTGTTCTGGCAGCCAAAGGGCAGACAAGTGAAAGAACTCACACACGTAAACCACACACCTTGTACTTCCTCACAGCCTCCCTTGTAGAAGCCTCTTGCAATATCTTAAGAGAATCTTTCCCTATAAGACTCCTTCAGTATCATGAGGCAGGTATAGAGCTGTGGCTGGGTCACTGCTGCTAATGCCACAGTCACACAATAAGAGAACAGTGTCTTATCTATTAATCCAAATTTAGATTTTAAAAAATACAAATTTCTGAACATATACTAGGTAGAATTTATCTTCCTCTACACTCAATGGAGAGAAATGGGTGATTCATATGACCTATTTTATATGTCTCTATGAAGTTGAAATGAATCATCTTCTAAAAGTACCTATTAGGACATGATTTGTCTCATCTTAATATAGACATTTAAAATAGGTCAGATGAACAGGTTATTCCCCTCCCTTGGCTATAAGGGGTGACCAGGTGACCAGATCAAGTGAAGATATTGCAGATAGCTAAAGCTGGGTGAGATGCATTCCACTTTGTGCATATGGAGCAAGATTCTAAGGTTCTCCTTCCCCCTGGTCTCAAAGGGAGAGGTGACTTTTCTGTTTTTTAAACACAAAAAGAATGTTTCTGCATGCTATGTACTGTAAAACATTCAGGAGTTCAGAGGGAACAAAATGCTACTTCACTGGACCAGGCTCAGGTGGGATGTACAAAAGCATGAGATCACAGCTCTGTCATCATACAGAAGATGGTCAATGTGCACATTACAGTGTGTTAAACACATTCTTGTTTGTGTAGTTGTGGGTCTGTGGAATGTTTCAAGGTGTGTTTTTGGTTTCTGCAAGGAGTTAGAATACCACCACAAAAAGTTTCTTACTCTTGTCTTAGGTTTCGCTCTAATCAGCCCTCTTGTGCAGAAAGATACTGTCTAGAAAAATACTGTGGCCAGATCAGCCATTCCCATCAGCCTCAAGCAGACAAGCACATGCAAGAACAGCTGTGCAATCCCTGCTCCTCTGGCACTCCTCAGCAACTGAACACTGGGAGTACTGCAGCTTACATAGGCTCAAGGAAAGTTTGGGCAAACCAACATAAGGGAAATCCAGTGACAGTTTCTAAATACAGTGGAGTCATTTCAGACTCAAGAATTCCCTGAATAACAATTTGTGAGAGACTGAGAGATGATTGAGTGGAAGTATCATGATATGTTAACCCTATTATATTCTTCCCCAGGCACCTGCTTTTGGTCACTGTTAGAGACCAGTGCCCTGTTCAGCAATTCTTGATCTACCTACCACAAAAAAATAAAGTGGATCATGAGTGTTTCAGACCAATTGAAGAAGTTCAATTAGTATACTCACCATGGAAGAGAGGAAGAAAACTCTTGCACTGAGTTCAACTAACCCACTGAGCTGGTCTGGAGACTCCATACTGATTTCAAGAGACCCATGAGGTACTATTCAGTCTCTTCATGTCTGAGTAGCTGTACAATAATATCCACATTATTAAAATAAAATCTTGTTTCATAAGACAGTTTCCTCATATGTTCTGAGTATTTCCTACTGAGAGTGGGAAGGCATTAATAAAACTGGATTTAAAATTCTACAAATCAGCATAAATCTCTATGGAAAAAGAATATACTTCAGCTCTTCCCCGCTGTTGGATTATTGTTGAATACCCTATGGTTCTCCACAAATTCTTTTCTGTTGCACAAACCAATGAGACGGATAATAGAACTTTTGTTTATAAATTCTATATTCTCTTACTATGGCGTCTAATATTTTAATAGCTCATCTTTCACACAATGGAATCATACTCAGAATTATGGCACCCTGGCAAATAGTTAAAGAGTTTAAATGTATCAGTCTTAAATCAGGCCAAACAGGACTAACAACCTAAAGCTGACATAGCTTCCCCCAGTCATGAAGGAGTCATATAGCAGTGACTGAGGCACAGTAAGCTTGGTAAGCTGCACGAAGGCTGCAGTCAGGAAGCAATATTTGGCTGCTGTATTGATTCCTTGGTGCCACCTCCAGCTGATCACAAGGCTCTGAGCCCAGCAGTTCAGCCAGGGTTCAGCCCACCTCCCCGTGCCTCCATCCCTCTGTCAGCAAGGATGTTACTGTGTTGGACTGTGTCAAAAGTTTTACTAAAGTCAAGATGAACAATATCCTCTGCAACTTCCACCTTTGTTATAGAAGGTTGCCAGGTTTGCCAGAGATTATTCCCCTCGCTTCATAATCAATGGTGAGCACTCCCTTCTGTCCTAAGCATGCTTGGAAATGTGTTCCAGAGCATTTGTTCCACTGCTTTCCCGGGGATCAGGGTGAAGCTGACTGGTCTGTGACTCTCAGATTGTCCTTTTTGAAGATATGTGTCCCATTTGCTTTATTTCAGTCCTCAGAAGCCTCTCCCAGTAGTGGTGACCTTTCGATGACAGCAGGGAGTGGCCTCACAGAGATATCAGCCAGCTCCCCCAGGAGTGCATCCCCTCAGCTCCCATGCACTTGTGTACATCCAGCTTCTTTAAACACCCCCTAACCTGACATTTTTTTCACTGAGGTGAGTATTCATTGCTTCAGACTTTCTCACTGGGCTCAAGAACCTGGGATTGCTGGAGGCTGGTTTTGCCAGGAGAGAACAAGCTCAAGTGAGCACCTTGGCCTTCTCTGTGTCCCTTGTCACCAAGCCCATTGCTTCAATCAGCAGCAGACCACGTTTTACCTGCTGAGACACTTGCAGAAGCCTTTTTGTTGCCCTTCCCATCCCTTGCCTAATTAGGCACCAACTGGACTCTGACTTTTCCAGCCCCAACCCCACATTTGCATGGGTTTCTGGAGTCTACAGCGTGGAACACGCCTGAAGTTTGTGTCTAGAGCCAATCACAAATTCAGTGTACCAACCCCAGTAGCAAACATGGAATGGCCTTTTGTGTACAAACTGGCAGGAGACTGATTTAGCAAGAACCACAAACCATAATTTTCACTTTAGCAATTAAAAGAATTCAGATGTGATTCTCTGCACTCTTTTAAAAAAAATTAGACAAAAGTAAATATTACAAGCAAATATAAGAGTTTCAAACCATGGTCCAAGCTGGGATCAGAGCTGTGCAGAAAGTAAGTTTTCTGCTATGTAGGAAATTCCACAATTTCTTTCTTAATTCTAAATGAGGAAAAAACTCTTTATTTATTTTCATAATTTTTTAAAGTTCTTTTTGGCCTTAAACTGATTCTGATTTTTAGGCTTTTTCTATTAAAAAAAGAGTTTGTCTTCTTAATTTTAAACAGTGGGCTAAAAAAGCTACTTTACAAGGTCAAAATGTTCTATTCCAAAAATATAACAAACTTCTGTTTCAAGTCTATTCAAATATTCTGCTCCATATTTTAATACAGAGAACATTGTCAAAATTTTTTATGGAATATATCATCCATTTATATGGATTGACATTTTGCAATGAAGAGCAGTTCCACAATAAATTTTCTGACCAGTTCCAATTTGAAATGTGAGAGAATGCAGAGGTTATGTTTACAAGTTGTTTTGTATCTTCAATGGTATTTCTTATCCCTTTCATCTCCTAAGGGCAAGGACGACTCAGAAAAACATGATCAAATAATCAGGTCCTAAATATAACAAATATAGTAATTTTATTTATTATTTTATCTTATTTTAAAGATTTAAGGTATCATCTGAAAAAATAGTTTCCAATTCTGATTAATCTGACTATTTACGCAGGTTCATCTTTCCAGAGATTTTAGTGAGGAAGGTACACGTTCATTTCAGAAGCAATTCAGTGTCTCTATTTCAGTTCTGCCATAAAGGAGGAACATGTATTTCTGTCAGTTTCCTTTACAGCCATTCTGCAGGATGCCTCTGATTATGCTAAACATTTGGGCCATTTAAAGCCAGTTAGCTTTATTTTATGTGTTTTTACACTGAAGATTTTTACATTTCCTTTGTTAGGGCACCAGGGCTTTTTCACCACATAATATGCAAAAATTAATAATACTTTGTTTTGCTAATAGTGAGTTAACAGTCACAACATACAGCATCCAGCCTGGCCCTGAACAAGAACTCTGGGCCCATCAGATATTCCAAATAGTACAGACATAATCCTATTAAAAAAGATAAAATAATGTAAGAGAAAACAAAGAAAAAGGAATCTTAAGTATGTATATTCCTCTTTAGGCTTCACAACTGAGCAGTCCCTCTGAAGCCATCACATTTCATTACAGTGGAGCTTTCTGGTCCAACCCTGTGCATAGAAAAAGCAGCTGCATATCCTTGAGTTCTTTCCAGCCTGCATTCGGCACAGATTTTGAGTATAGGATGAGCATCTGACCTTTAAAAAAATCTTAAATTCAGAATATATAAAACAGGCTGCTTAGCCATTCTTCTTATTTCTAAAGGAGATTAAATGCAGTTGAAGAAACTACACTGCATTCAGAAACTGGACCCTTTGGAAGAAAGGGTGACATTTTCTCAAAAAGAAAAAGTCCACAGACTAGGACTTTTCAACTGTTTCAGTATAAAAGAGCCAAATATAAAGAGCAGGAAACCATTCTGTACTTTCAGAATAATGTGAAAAAGACAACCCAAGAGAGCTTTAATACCTGAAATGCTCTTAAATCCTAAAGAAAGACTTTTTGTAATACTATATCAAAAGGGGAAAGGGAAATAGCCCAACACAGTGCTTTCCTTTTTTCAGCATGATATGGATGTGGAAAGTATGTTAATTCCCGTATTCTCAAAGGAAAACAAATAGCATAAACAGACAGACAGGAGAGGAAGAGAGCAGTATGTTTAAAATAATAGAGAAACCCACTACTCATTTAAGCTGTTAGCTCTGGGAAGGCTCAGGCTGTGTGTCCAATCACAGGACCTACAGTTTATGTCAAGGCTTGTTTCAGATGCATTCTGCACCAACTCCACCAAACGCAAACACAATTAGAGCATTCAGCATCAGACAGTAGGAGATCCCCTTTGATGTTGGGATAAAATGAGGATATGCATGGTTTTGTCCAAAATGACAACCATCCCAGGTTTACTAATGGGTATCTAATAGAAAAAGAGAACTTTATGATGCTCATTAATTACCAAACTGTCATGTGCTTCTGGCAGAAAGAAAGTAATCCTCTTCTCCAGATTAGACAGCCACCACAAAGGACTTCAAAGAACTTTCAGTCCCCTCCCCTGAGAGCTGCCTTGCATAAACCTCACAGCACTAACCGTGCAAATTAAAAGAAGGGAGCAGTTGACAAACCCTTCCTGATACATGCGCAGTCTATTGCTGTTGGCAGTTCAGACACGAGCCCTTATTCTGCTGGCAGATGTGCACATTCTCTGTACAGAAAACGTGCTCTAAAATTCACACGAAACTTTACAAATTATCAGTAAACAATGCTTCTCGTTCTTGCTTTCAGACCTGGAGATATTTGTGCTGAGGATCCTTTGGCAGCAATAAAAGTTATTTTTTAAGAACATGAAAATGTAGAAGAAATACAGCTGAAAGTCTAGTTCTCAGAAATTTTCCTCAGATGCTGTTCTTAATAAGGAGCAGCTAAAGTATGCCTTTTTCTGGCAATTCGCCACAATGGGTATAAAAGGCTACAGAAATCATCCAATATGAGAATGGATGTGTGAGGGAGCATGAAGCACTTACAGTGATTCTCCTAGTTTAAATGGTCAGACATTTATGGAGCTGGAGATTTTGCCTTCAACACAGATTCCTTCCTTTGCTCTTACATTTCTATAAACTCTTTATATGTAACTTTTTTTTTCTCAGAGACTGAACTACAGACTTCAAAGTAGGCAGTACATTTCACATATTTATGATTGTCACCCAAATGCATGTATTTATGGTTGTTTTCACAAAGGTCTGAATCAGTGATAAAGTCTGAATTGTGTCTCAGGAGGAGTGAAGGGACAGGTACTTGTGATGTTTGGATGACACGTGAATTCCAGATGACAGGATTGTGTTCCCCAACATATTTGCCTTTTGTTTTCTTTATTTGCTTACGTAGATTCAAATCACTTTACTGATAAGGTGAAAGAAAATGAGCCCCATTATGATTTAGAATCTGAATATCCTTATTCAAAGCATCCCAAGCAGCATTTGCTTATAGCTGCGTGCCTTGGTCTTACTGGACAGATCAAATATTTAAAAGGTGCCCCACAAATTTTACTTTAAACAAATAATTTAAATTTTAATTTAAATATGGTCTTTCTCCAACCAATTTGACAAACATTTGATAACAATGATTGACAAAAGCATACTACTATCCAAAATAGGACTGAATTTATGATTAATTAGAACATAAATGTCATGGGGAAGTAGTGCTGAGTGAGAAATAGTACTAAAATAAATAAACATAGGGACCATCAAAAACTGTTCCTTTGTTCATACACTTTTCAAACAGCACTTCTTTGGTACATCCTGGTGAACCTGTTCCAAACCCTAAACACTTTGAAAGATTCCCTCCTTCCCAAGTAATGAGTGTGCTACTTCTCAGTTTTATTTTTAAATAACAACAGCGTACCCTGGAGAAAATAGATTTAATTTTCCTTTTTTTTTTTTTTTTTTTTTTTTTTTTTTTTTTTTTTTTTAATGGGTGATTTAAATCCTGGAAAACTCTAGGGTTGCATCAGAAACATCGTGTATGCTGAACACATGACCAACCTTGGTCAGAGTTACATATGTATAATATTAACTGAGACTGGCTAAAATTTGTTATTCAACCTTTTCAGTGAAAAAAATCATCTTTTGGAGAGTAAACCCCGCAAACATTTCAACCTAAATAAAATTTTCGTAGTAGGGAAATGCCAAGAACTTTGAAAATATGAACAGAAAACTGGAGAAAATGGAGTTTTATCTGAGAATTCTTTCTCTTTTTACATTCCATTGATTGTATTTGAGGATCAAAAGTACATTTCCTGTTTGTCTCTACAGTTAAACCTTTCATTGTTGCTTTTGCTCACTAAACATGCTCTTTTCTAGAATATTCTTTTTCTATATTAATAACTACTGAGGGTCCCAAAATTTCTGAATTACCATGGGCAGAACCTGGACTTTCCTATCAGCTCTCCAAAAAGAGCATTTATAATGGACCCAGTTATGTACAACAAAATAAAAAATTAATATTTGAATGTCTGTGTTTGGTCAGATGCAGAGAAGCTGCCTGAGAGGTGTCAGCTCCAGCTGTAGCCCATGGGAATCAGCAAGTGCCCTACACTGGGGGAAAGACAAGCACTGCTCACACTGTGAGTCAAATGAAATATGATTACAACCACTAAAATAGTACCATTGTATGGTGCTCTTCATGCCACTACTTCTATTGTTTTCTCTGGTGTGAAATCATCAAAAATTTTTAAAATTATTAATAAAGACAAACCAAGTGTTTGATTAGTTTGCAAGTTAGCTAAAGATAACCAGAGTTTGTAGGCTGAACAGCCAAAGGATTTTCTTTTCTACCCCTTCTTAGAGGTTATCCACTGCAGTTGAAAATCCAATGCTCATCCTCACTTTGTACTTGCAATTCAGCTGATGCAAAAAAAAAAAACTCAGGACATAATCTTTGACTCAACATCCTCTGCTAAGAACATCCTCCTCCACCTTCTTACCCAAAGATAGCTAAGAAACTGTAGTTTGTTCAGCACAAATTCAAAACACAGCCATGTACCAGCCTCTGCGAAGAAAGTTACCTCTACCCCAGCTGAAACCAGCACAGAAATAGAGTCAGGAGTGAGGCACTCCCAGCTCAGTGTCACAGTCATCCATTTCTGAGGCACGTTCTCTCTGGTAGGTGAACAAACGTGATGCATTCGTGCTCCTTCCACCTCCAGGCATTCATCTATGATTTTTGTCACAATAAGACCAAAATCACAGTTAATTCCTGAATGGCTATATCTCTGGGGACACTCCAGCACACAGGATATGCCCACAAAAATGTGACTCCATTTGTTGTCTGTTTTCTCTAGTGAGCTTTAATGGAGAACTCTTGCTCCAAAATTCTCTGGTTGATATCAGAAAAACAAGTCATTCTCCTGACTATAAGATAATTTCTATTAATTTTCATTTGGTTAAGTGACAATTGAAAGAAAAGAAGTCCTGGGAAAATTTTAGAATAGGATGATCCATGGAGGCAGAAGTTGAATTGGTTTCAATCAAAAGTGCAATCACAGAGGAGTTTCTACTGAATTTTTGAGCTGCATTTTCAAACATATGAAAGAAGAAGTGAATGAACAAACGAAGACAGCAAAAAGAAACCCAAACTGACAACATGATCTGAGGAGAGATAAGAAAGAGAGTTTTAGGGTAGAGGGCTGGATGAACAAAGGCCTGGGTCTGTGAGTGCTATTATTAATCCCAGCTCTGCTCAGGGAAATAGGGTTCAGTACATATTCTTTGTGACTAAACAGATTTGTCCCAGAGAAAAAATTCACTCCATAGTCACCTTCTCCTCCTTGCAGAAACAAGCTAAAAGTGACTAGCCCCTTAAGTAAAAAAGAGATTAGTGGTGCTAGCAATGAGATCTGAAATATAAGCATGGAAATTTCAAATTGCTGTTCCTACTCAGCCAAAGTGCAAGCTCTGGAATTTTTTCAATTCAATGTCAAACTCAAATGAATGGCTCACAAGACACTCAGAAAGGGCAGGAGGATTTTAACAGTCACCTAGTCTGATCTAGGACCAGTGATGTTCCAAAATTTTTTCCCCTCCAAAAAATGGAATCATTCCAATCCAGGACCAGCTCTTGCTATGTTGGAAGCAGCCAGCATGGGCCATAACTGGCCACAGCATCACTAAGATGTACAAGTCAGGAGGGAAGAAAAAGACCCCACTTGAACTGGCAAAGGACACGAGGAAATTTGTATTTTTGGCATATTCAAGTACTCGTAAGGTCTTCCAGCATAAACAGGCAAGGAACTAGTTTATACACACTCAGATGCATCTGGACTTGCAGATCACAATCAGGGGAGAAAAGAAGCAACAGTCATTCCAGGAGGCTGTGGATTTGCTGATAGAACTTGACCCTTTCCCTTTTCTTCTCAGCAATGAACTTCATGGGAAGACAACTAGGGCTGAAAGAGATGCCAGGTGATTGCTGTGAGCTGAGACAGCACAACTGGAAGCCTGATCCTGGAAAAGAAGTCTGAGGTATTTTGAGATGTTTCTGTCTATTTCTACAGTAATCAATTCAGGTGGTGGAGAAAGAGTAAATGGGAACAACTGAAACATTAAATTAACATTAGACTTGCTGGCATGAAAAACTTTCCCCTAAAAAGAACTGGCCAAGTCCCCAGATGATCACAGATACATAGAAGTTTAAAGAGTGTAGGAAGCTGATTTGTGAATTTGCCAGAAGGTGAAAACTTCAGCATAGGTTGGATGAGAAGGAGGAACCCTTATAGTGGTCAGCAAACAGGGATTGGGCAGTTTTAGGAGTTCGTTCATCCCTTCCACACTTACAAGATATACAAATGTACACACAAGGACTGCCCATGAGTAAAGTGTTTACAGAGTGAGCCTGGAGCCCAGTGATGGAGGCTGAGCCTGTACCTTTGGAACAGGTAATGCTCATGTTCCATAGTACTGTACCTCCTGGCAATGGATTTTGGTTCAGGAGGACATTTCTATTTGAATTTTCAGGAGAACAAATGTGTGATCTAGAGAAACCATGTACTGCTGCCTTAGCTTTATAGCTTTATAGATTTAACACAAACAGGCTTACATATAGGGATGGCAGTAATGCTTTGTCCATTATTACTGTACTGAAAAATTAGCAAATTCTGTCCCAACCAGAGCAACTACTGGGTAAAGACATCCAAACAAAACTACATAAGACAAAAAACAGATGGCTCCTTGTGCCTCTGCTATCTCCTGCTAATATGCCTGAAAGAACTGGGTCATCAAAAGCATGAGTAAACCCAGAATTTATACAACTGACAAAGTTCCCACTTCATTGACTGGAACAATGGATTTGTTCTTTCAATAATAGCCTGCAGGGTGCTGAAATAGTTACCTGAGAGGGATGCTGTATTGGAACAGAATGGCACAGTGAAAGCATCTGGTAAATGAAGCACTCCACTCCAGCATGCAGTTCTTCTTCAGATAATCATGCTTAATGCTTTTTCCATCACAGAAGAAAATCCCAGTATTTCAAATTGAAATAAAGATGTGGGATATAGAACAATATTCAAGTTACTACTGGGCCTTTTCAGAGACAGAAGTACCCTGGCTGAAGCTGTTGCTATTATGAGTCTCTAAGCTGCAAACTGACAAACATCCATGTTTTGTCTTAATTTAGACAACCCTGATCATGAGTTTTTCTAAATTACCAACAATTAATATTTCATGCAATCCTTTTTTTGAAGCCATTTGTTCATTCTAGTATGTGATTACTAAACAAAGACAGACCTGCAATGGTAAGGTGTCCTTTCACAAAGGAGAGCAGATAACAATTCTGAACGTCTACAAACAAATGTAGAGTGGAAATGCACCTGATTTGCTCATCCCATATCTAGAACAAACATTTCTAGGACACTTTTGTGTCCTTCAGACAAGCATTCAGCTCAGGCTTTAAAAAACTTGCTACAAAATGGGGCCTCTATCAAGGGGCTAACACCTCACAATATCTGCTTTACCTCTAAGTAACCTCCATTTTCTTCTTATTTTCAAAGCCTTCCCAAAAGTTCTAGCCATGTGAAGGGGCGACAGTGATTCAGACATACAATTCTTTAGGTCCTGTTTTCATCACAGGAAAAAAACCCACATGCTAAGCCTAATTAAAGCCTAACACACCCTTTTAAAACAGCTCACACTACCCATGCAATGCTCATTTTCCTGCCACAATGCCGTCTTGCCCTGCCTGCATTTACTGTATTCCTTAAAAACATCTATTAATCTCACAGAATAGCTTATAAATATTCCATATAGCTTCAGCTAACAAAATATAGAGCATGAGCTCATCTTTCCACAGAGCATGATGGAAAGAAAGGGAAAACTGGTTGGAGATAAATGGTGAAGAAATAGTCATTTGTACTAATGAACTGTGCTGTAAAATAATCTCAGGTGGCTGAGCCACAGTCTTACTCAGAAGCAGGTCTAAACAATTTCTGAAGTTGTGTGGAAAGGATTGTTGGAGTTGCCTGAGCTAGTTAAGAGCCGAGAATGTGTTAGGGAAAAGGTTCTGTTCTGGATTCAGGTATACCATGCTTGGGGTGAAGCAATGAACAGAGTCACAGCAGCAATGCTGATTGGAATCCAGGTGTGTATCGTGAGGGTCACATGGTAAAGTAGGGCTATTGAACAAATGGAAAATATTAGCTCATGATCAGATAGCAGATGCTTTCATAACAGAGAGAGATCTATGGTTTATAAGACGCCTCACATAGATCACTAAATGGGTGATTAGAAATAAGTCAGTCATGCTCACCTGAAGTGTTAACCACATAAATGCTTTCATAATATCACAAATTACCCATTTATCATTGCTGGGAACTTCCCAAGCTTGAAAGCAATGCAGCAAGTATGCAAACTGCTGATACCCACAAAGCACTCCAGATGAGTCTCTGGTGTACCCAGCCAATGACAGCCCATAACTGTGGAGCATAATAACTGATCTTGAGAGGATGATCAGAGCAAATAAACTTATTGCCAGATTATATTTGATAATATAAAGTTAACAAATAGGGAAAATAGCTCTATTTACTCTGAAGGCTCTTCTGAGGGTGTTTGTATCTTGAAAATAATCCCAATGTTAATGCAGAATTGTGAGTGCATTTGCTATTTTAAAAAAATAATCAGTATAATAGCTGTTAAGAAGATTTATCTGATGATCCTGTTGAGGGTCAGAACAGCTTATCTGTTCTTAGAACTGTAAAGATAATATTAAGCATGCAAAGGAGCAGCTATGGATCTAGACAAAGCTGCTCAGTAAATCAAAAGGCTCCCCTGCTATGTTACACAGCACACAAACAGCTTTAGCTCCAGCTCTGCACACACTGACAGCTACTTACATGAATTTTAACACTAGGACACAACATTAAGATGATGTTTTCAGAGCAGTACTTTTTCTATTCTGATGTCCCCCACTCCCTGGCAGCCTACTCTGAGTGACTAACTTCTACACTTGAAAGAGGCAGAGAAGGCAGGAGTGCTGGTACACTCTGGCAATCAGCACTGAAAGCTGGAGTCTGCACCTTGGGCTGTGCAAGAGCTCAGAACTTCCCTGGTACAGAAAGGTTCTTGCCATGGTGAGTATGCACAGCACCACAAAGCTAGCTATAAAATAAAACTCCAATTTAACCTTCCTCTTGACGTCCCAAGATGAAGATCACAAATAAATAGTTAGATATGGAGAACATACACTTCAAATCAGAAGTTCTCCTCATGCCTCTAAAGCAGGAATATCAAGTTTCAGCCTTCTGAATGTGAATTGATAACCAAGTTAAGGAATGATACAACCAGCAGTCCAACAGCAGCTCAGCTGTGTCATTTTCTGACCAGCTTCTCTTTTTCTACTCTAGAGTAAACACAGTTGACAAGGCTAAATATGTAGAACACAGACACACAAAAAAACCCAAACAACAAATCAAAACAAAACTCATGGCTCCATACCCACAGGGGAGAGCCCAGTCTGTTCTCTTGCAACCAGTGTTGGTTGTGAGAGAAATTCCTGTGAAGGCAAATTTCTGTGAGAGGGAAGTGCTGTACACCCTGGGCAGGGAGCTGTGCCAGGCTGGGCAGGAAGGGTGGGCGTTTTGGGGTCACTGCTTTTCATGCAGGAAATGAGGGACAAAGGGATCAATTGCTCCTTGGAATGAGAATTAAATCAACCAGAAATCAGCAAGGGGGGGCAGGGCAGATGCAGAAAGTTAAGACTGATGGCGTTGTTCCGGTGATTTAAGTACAGATTGCAGTATCTAAGACTTTCAAAATAAAAAGTTTATGAACTAAAGTACTGCAAATAGATTTCTGTATTTTGTGAACTAGAATAAGGCAATGAGCCAAGTAAAAGAAAACAAAAATTCTAACATTCAGACTATATTGAAATTAAACATTCCTTTCAAGTAAACACCTGTATAATAATCCTAGATTATACATGTTTGAATAAAGACAGTTGAAAAAAAAATTAAAATTCAAGAGTAAAATATTTCAGGGGTAACAATATTAAGGAAATATTTTGGGTTCCAAAAACCATAGTGCATCTTTAAGACTAAAGACAAACAAACAAAAAATACTGCTTACTTGATGGGGCTTTTCCCCATGGAGAAATATGTTTTGATATCTGCATTTTTGCAGAACCTTGAGTAGCTATGGGGTTCTATCTCAGCAAAGCAGAGTTCATTCAGCTGTCTAATGAGGTGAGAGTGAGTGCTGTGATGGAGGATTGGCAGGTAGGACAGGATCCTCAGTTTGGTAGTCAAGGAAGAGAAGGCATAGTGAATGGAAAAGGAATTTAGTTTCAATGTTTATGAAGAGACAAAGCAAGGAAACTAATGAAAAGGTCCTAATCTCTTTCTGGTAGGCTTACTGGAGTCTTATTTTTGCAAGTATATGTAGTTAGATATCATTTGATTTGTACTGTGTCATAAACTGTTATTACTCATAAGTTACTGCGGAGCAGAGGGGCGTCTCTTCAGCTGGGGGATCCCCAGCTGTGTGGGTCAAAGAACACAGGGTCTGGACTGATGATCCTCAATCCTGTGCAAAGAGGAAAACCAGGAGATGAAATTGCCATCTCAATTACAGAGACTGGATCTAACCCCAGAGAGGAAGAGAGCAGTGCACAGAAGCTGAAGCTGGATAACTCCCTAATTTTTTTTTTTTCACTGACCTTAACAACTTCTTTAAAGAAGGAATTTCATCAACTTGTGCAAGACACTGAAGAGAGAGAAAGGAGACAGTTCCTGCAATAGCAGTGATTTGGACGTACTGCCAAGTTCCTTGCTATCTGATAATCACAGATTTATTTATTAATCTTGATTGGAAGGAGCTCTTGAGGTCATCTAGTCCAAGCCTCTGTAACTTCTGTATCTGTTCAGAATTTCCTTTGTGCAACCTGTGACCACTGTTTCTCAGCCTTTCACTGTGCATCTCCAGGAAGAGTCTCCTGAGTATTTAGGGTCTGTAACACTTTGTCAAGCTAATGATTCAGTGTCATGTTTCTAAGAACTACAAGCTGCTAAGGGAAGAACAAGGCACGCACAGATTAACTCCATCATCCTTCCTGATTCCAACAAGTGGAAATTTAGGAACGCCAAGTCTGCAACCCAGCAGTGGTGCTTAATTAGGTATAGATTTAATCCTTTCTGGAATCTATTTGGTTTCCACAAAATTCCGTGGTGGAAAGTGCTGCAGTTGACTTATAAATTATGAAAAAGTGCTTTCTTCACTTGAAGTGAAGCAAATCGAGCTCTCCCAGTTTTAGCAATATTTTATTGGCAGCAAGTGAGAGTAAGATGCACAGTTTCTCTCGATGATTTATGCAATTTCAGTGGCAATGGATCTCAAGGATGTTTTCAAACTTTAGAGTTCAGGGAAACTTGAGATAGCAAATGTTGAGATAGCAAATGCTAACACCCTCTGAGAATTTCTCTGCATAATGAAGTTTACCATGAGGACTATCACAATGAAGTTTTTCCACTAGACTTCTAGTAGTTTCTCATCTGAAGACACTCCAAAATAGGCCAGCTCACCCAGGATTTGCAGCAATATAGATGTCATAATACATTATAGATTGACTGGTAAATCTATATATGTACATAAAGATTGACTGCAACAATGTAAAGAAAAAAATTTGGAAATAGAGATTTATTTTTCCCCTAAAAGACAAGCTCTTGCCCACTTTTAAGATCAAAGGCAAATTGCAGAGTTTATTATCAAGAAAAATATAGCTGTGTCAGTCCAAACCACTAATCACTTTAAAATCCTGTATGGTTTCTTCTGTATTAATGTTGAAAGCACTGCTGGTCAGAACACTGAACCTGAAAATTGAAAAACTCTCCTCTTGAAATTATGCTTTTATTTATGCTGACTTTATTGCTTTAGTTGCCCTCCCTCCAGTCTGATGCCACCATCTGTCCATTGCTTTCC
The DNA here is from genome assembly GCA_013401135.1 of Cettia cetti. Classification (NCBI taxonomy): domain Eukaryota; kingdom Metazoa; phylum Chordata; class Aves; order Passeriformes; family Sylviidae; genus Cettia; species Cettia cetti. The sequence goes on along the minus strand of VZUI01019511.1, from coordinate 73,907 downwards.
AAGAGTTCAAGTATAGTTATAATAGCAGGTGAAAGAATATTAATTAGACCTTAGTTGAAATACCAGGTGTATTACCAGCTTAGTATGTTCCAGAAAAAAAGTCTATACTGACTTTTCATGCTGGTGCTGAACTGTCTCAGCATCTTTTTCAATTTTTTCTTCTGTAGACTTTCCAATAAACGCCTTTAAAACTCACTACTATGATCCTTGCCCTCCACTTTTGTTTCAGTGTTGAGTGATTTTATTTAACTCCCTTTGTAGCAGCAAACTGCCCTTTGTATAAACTGAACCTAGTTAAGAATTCCCTTTTGCTGGGAATCCGACTGGAATTCTTGGCAGTACACTATGTCATACACCACAGCAAGGTGTTTGCTCCAGTATTTCACTCAAAAGCTCTGGGCTTTGTTCTGATTTACACACTTCAGATAAGATCAGAATCAGGCCAACAGTTTCTGCCAAAAGAGCATACAAACTGAAAGGCAGAGAAGATAAAACAGACTCACTCCAAGAGATTCGGAGAATGAAAGTAGCATAAAGCTTTTTAACTTTTTCTGTTTTGGCTGGAAGTGATGCCAGCCTGTGTGGAGCATCCATAGGCCCTGTGAAAGCAGAGAGATCTACAGAGGTATTAGAGAGGAAAGTATAAAGAAAAATGAACAGGAAAAAAAATAGAATTAAAACTTTAATATGTCACCCCGCTTCAAAGAAGGTTGCTTTGTTCATACTGCATGGTGCAATCACACTCAGATTTTTAGAGACCTCAGGACTACCCTCTTTGTAAAGAAACATTAAGAGTCTGGAGGACAGTTCTTTACTGGTGCATCTGTCCTTCTGATATATATATTCCCCTTGCTAATTGACCAGAAAGGAACTAAAGCAAGAAGCATTCATAGCTTGCAGTGCAGTCTGGTTCCAAACACAGCTGCAAGGCGACTGGAGGCAATTCCTCTCCCAGCTTGCTCTTGTAGGGACAGGGAACAATGATCTGCAGAGAGCACGCTGGGCTCTTGCCCTGTTGCATCCTGAACTCAGCAAATCCCATCCTAGAGAATGACTCCCCTGCCCCATCCAGCTCTGTTTTGCTTTTACTCTTCACATGTTCTGTCACAGCATATGGCACAAAAGGCAACTTTGCTGCCCTTTTTTATCAGGGCTTGGCCACCACCAGTTCATAGCGAAAACCTCATGCCCATGTCGAGAATCTGTCTCAGCCCAAACTCTGTTCTTCTGAGAGGAACAAGAAAACCAAACATCTGTGCACATTTCACAGCAGCAGTAAATCAGTTCTAAGATCATAAGTTTTGTCTGATATTAAAAGAGAGGAAAATAGAAAGCAAGGCTTGGAGCAGGAAACACCTTACAGGTGCTAAAATATGCCTGGTATTTAAACATGGACCCAAGGTATTGTTCATAAATCTGGATGAACCAGACAAAAGCAAGCCATGCACGCTACAAAACAGTCTGCCAAGAGATAGCACAAGCCAGATCTTCCCAAATATGTAAATGCTTTAAGTCAAAAGTACAGCTGGGCTAATAGTCATTGGGAAAGCAAGCATGAGTCACAGGGTTCAGTAGGCTTCAACAACTCTTCGTGTCACAATGCAGACATAATCTCACAATCTCACTCTGTAGTTCCTGGACAGCTGGAGGACGACTTTGGAGAGAAACATGTTGTGCTTTCTTTCAAAAATCCAGGGCCCTACTCCTTTGACACATCTCTCCAGGCAATGGCAAGGTCACTGGTCTTGGTTCCCAGTGTCAGAGCTGTTGTAAACGTGCTGTGCCTGCACTGCAGGACAAGGGCACTGCAGTGGGACCAGGACACACACCAGGGTGTACATGCAAGGGTGAACTCCTGCTCCAAGTGCAGACACAACAGAGGCACAGCATCCTGTGCAACTGCAAGGCCTGACTGGGGTGCTTGGACCACCAGGACTGAGGGGGTACATGTCAGAGTTCTCGTGCTCCATGGTGTGGCACAGATTTCGTAGAATAATTAAAAAACTACATCTTATTTAGGTTCATGTGCTGTTACTTCTTACTGTGTCTCAAAATTTGTGGTTTACTTCTTTGCTCTCACCAAAAAATGAAAGTTCTATGTGTCTCAAAATAAGTAGATTTACTCCATGGGAAAATGATAGAGAATGTATAGATGTTACTTTTTCATATACCTCGCAGATGGCTTATTTTTCCAGATGCAAAATACATATTGTTTTCAAAGCAACAGGTATTGGATGACATAAAGCATGCCAAGTTTCATGAACATATAAGCATGTTTAAAAAATAAGATTTGGGTTATACTCATACATTAAAAGTTGTTCATTAAAGCTAGTATTTGTTTATTTTTGGTAATTATGTTAATCCTGAAGTATTTTTGTGGTATTCATTGAAACTGATTTCAATAAAATGTTTACTAAACTATAGTACATCTTTCTGTATGAATCTATCACCCAGTTAGTTTTTCTTATTTTCACAAAAAGGACTAAAACTTTATAGAGTCTCATTGGTAACTTTAAAGCAGCTCTGAATGACACAAGTCATTGGTCAGTTACCCTGCAGTGGAATAAGCTACTGTCATTTCATGTTGTTCATATGTGAATAAGTTCATAAGTTTAACTTACAAAGCTTTCAAGTTCAACTCCAGATAAATTTAACTGCTTTTTAGACAAGGTATTGGGTTTGTTTTGGTTTGGTTTTCAAACATAAGCAATGCTCCACTGCCAGAAAACAGGCCCCTGGGTATTTGGCCTTCAATGTGTCCTCCATCAGTTAAGATTTCAATAAACCTACTTTACAGGGGCTAAAATGTTGGATATTTCCAAACGTGCCTGATATAAATAAGCCAAATGTTTCGGAGAGGAATCCAGAAGTATTTAATCAGGCAAAACTTCCATTGATTTCCATGGGAGTCTTGTCAGAGTAAGAACTGAGTTAAGACTTCAAGACTTGGCACATTATCAATCCCAGCAAATGACGGGCGAGAGCTGATGCCTAACGCATGTTCTGGGGAGGAAACTACTTGGCTCAGGGACCAGATTTAAAACATCACATACTGTAGTTTAAGCCCTGTAAGAAGTGAGAAGAACAAAGCTTAAGTTAGTCTCTAAACACCCAAGTCAGAGTTCAAATACAGTGCAAATATTCTTTACATATCTCAGCACGTCTAGTGGCACGCTTACTGTAAAAGGCAAGAGCAGTGGATAAAAGGGAGCAGGTCTTAATGGGAAATGAGAGCCCAGAGGAGCCACCGCAATGCACCTTTTTCATATGCTATTGATGAGCAGTTAACACATGATTGTGGTATGACAAAGTTAGTTAAGAAATGCTATTAAAATAAAGGACACAGTATTTCATATAGCCATTTTAGAGATTCTTTTTATTCCTGAATTTCTTCAAAAAGCAATCTCCTTCTTTATCCTGTTAGGTGTTGTGGGGGAGCCTGAAATATCACATCCTCAGAAGCAAAGGCAAAAGCCAAGAAAAAGAGAGATGAAGAGGTTTACTATACAGCCTTTCCTAAATGCTAACAAACATAACTCTGAATTTGTTCTGCTGCAGATGGTGTTTAACATTGCACCAGCTTGCCTTATAAAGGCAAAATTTTCAACATACTTCAATAATAAAATTGAGTGTAACAAATGAAGTAAGCTGTTCAGGAATGGGATTTCTAGCTCAGTCACTTTGTCTGATCCATCATGGGTGGCACTTTATTAATGTGCCTGATGTTGCAGATTAGATCAATGGCTGGCAATTAACTGTGGGGTTTTTCTGATCTGCAGCAGATTCAGAAACTGCAAAAATTCCCTTTGCAAGGAGGCACAGTACACCCCCTTCTCAAGCTCCTTCACCCAGGGTCCTGCTCCAGTGGAGGACAAGGCTACAGCCATGAAAGCTCTGCTGTTTTGAAGTACTTCCTGGAGCCTTAAAAATTCCATCTCTCCTATAAGGAATGTCTTACTAGCAGAACATTAAAGTACGACAATTGTGGGCATTAATACAAAGTGCTAACACATAGGCCTGTATTCAGAATATTATGAAATATATTTAGGACAATACAGAGAGAGACACAGAGGTGGAAACAGATTTCAAAGTACTGCTGACCAGGTGCTGGCAAATGAAAACCAGGTGTTGTCTAGAGTTTTTTCTAGGCAATCATAAAAATCTGAATTGCACTCAAAACAGGAAAGATTTTCTACTTTATTTCTGGTTGATTTTACTGACTTTTTTAGTAAACATACTACTTTTTTTAGTAAAAAACCCTTTCTGCACAAGCTTTTGCTTTTTAATTGAAACACCTTCCCCCATCATTTAAGACTTAAATGGTGACCTTAGCAAGAGAGGAGAATTGTATACAGATCCTTTATACTAATTCTTTTTGGGAAGAAAGTTGACACTGTAATGAGTTCCACAGTGTGTGGACTTGACAAACACATCCAACATATACTAAGATGTATCTTAACCACCAAATCATATCCCAAGAAGCTGACTCAGTGCACAGGCCAGTTTTCTTTATTCAGAATTCTTAATGGCACACAGACTCCTCACACATTGCCTAAATGTAACACAGTCTCACAATTCATGCATTTTAAACAATTGTTTTTCTGGCCCCTTTTTAACCTGGGTAAGTCTATAGGAGAGGAGAGTTCACTAGATAAAAAGAGAAGAAAATACTTTCTAAGCATGACCAGTGTGTACAGTCAACAACATCCTGGCCTGTATCAAAAGCTGTGCCAGGTTCAGGTCAGACATCAGGAGGAATTTTTTCACTGGATGGGTGGTTAAGCACTGGAGCAGACTGCCCAGGGAAGTGGTGGAGCCACTATGGCTGAAAGTGCTCAAGAAAGAATTGGACTTAGCTCTTAGTGCTGTGGTTTAGTTGACAAGGTGGTCATTGGTTAAACCCAATGATCTTGGAGGTCTTTTCCAGCTTTAATGATTCTATGACATCCACTGAGGTCTAAAGAAACTGCAAAAGCTTAAAGAGCTTTCACCACTTCAATTATAAATTTCATGACCTAAAATGATCTTCAAAATGTATTTATACAGACAGTTATAAATTTGAATGCATTATGACATCTCTTCCACTCACAAAGGATATGGCCATCTCTCATTTTTAACTCTGTAGGTCTGGGACAAAAATTTAACAGTTATAAATAGTCTTCACTTGCACATGAAAAATATTCTTCCTCTAATAATGGCACAGAATTTACCATTTCTTCACAGGCTGAAGCTCAGCAGCTTTCACTCTACACAACTCCATGCTTCTGTTTTGTAAGCTTCAACACTGTTTGTCCTACCCCCTCTCACAGTGAAACTTTTGAGGGGAAGAGAATTAGCCAGAACATAAGTGTGAAAGAGAAGCAGGCAAAAAGTGAGTAAAGACAGCTGGGGCAGGGGAAGGCTTCATAATACAGACAGACAATAACACCTACATTGCGTTGGAGACTCCTTAAGTACTCAGCAACCATGGTGAGCATTCCAGCTGAAATCACCCTACCCAGAGGCATCCTGGTGGGGATATTTAGTCAATGTACTGATTTCCTTTACAGCTAAAAATCTCAGAAGGCAGAGGATAAGTAATAGTGAAATCTAATGATTTCTGCAAGTAGCCCATGTGATCCCAGAGCTCCTGCTCTGAGGCAGCTGGACTTATGCACCATGGCCTCTGGGCACCCAGTGTTGAGACAGCTCAGTTGAACAAGTGGTGGATGTTCTCTAACATACATCATAGTGTGTCAGCACTAATCTTAGGAAAAAAGACAATAACTGTGATTTCTGCAATGTTAGGATCACTACCTTATTGCTACCTCTAATTATTTCTACACATAAAATGTTGACCCTGAGCCCAAAATTATTCATTCATAATGAATGGAATGTTTAATTTTCCTTAATTTCAGTTGGACTTTTCAGGCTTAGCTACACTGGGGCCTAGATACTTGTCTTTCTGAGCCATGCATCACAGCCATGGCAATTCAGATATTACAGCTTTAAGCAACACTACAGGAAAACATCTCTGTTCAAAGACAGCCTTGACTAGGTGGCAGCTCCCCATTCTTTCCACCCCCCAGTCTCAATAAACTTGTAAGATTGGAGTCTTCTCCTTTGGAGGTTTATCCGTGTACATAATGCTCATGTTCCATGGAATAAATGATCTCAAGACCATTCTTCTAGCTAGGAACATTATATGCCAATATTTTCATAAAATAGGCTCATAATTCTCCTGTAGCTAGACAATTGAAAGGCTCTGCATCCTGACATGAAGCAGATTACAAAGAATTAAACAAGGAGAGGCCTGTCTAAAAATAAATAAATACAATTACAAACATTAAAGTTTCTAGAGGCATTACTCACTCAGCCTCCCTGGATATCACCTGACATAGAAACAGATGTACCAACATAAATGCTTCTTCTTCTGATTACCTTATTAAAAATACAGCAGCTGGTGAGGACCATTGTGCTAAATGTACTACTGGAATTTCTTGTGTGTAGTGGGAGGAGCTACTCTAAAATTTAAACACACACTTACAAATACATGTTCTTATATAGCTCTGTCAGGGGATGTTACCAACCCTCAGCTGCTGTCAGCATCTTTTAGTTCCAACAGCTTCTTACTGACACATCCTACCCAAACTTTGCTATTAATGGTAGAGGTGGAAGATGGTGGCATCTGTACATCAGCTTCCTTTTGCTGAATGTATATTTAAGAAACAAACAAACCTGGCCAATAATAAATTTTCTAGTATCTGGTTTCTCCCAATTAAGTTTAATTGTTAAGCACATAATGATAGAAAGAATAAAACCTAGGAAAAACCACATGCATTCAGCTTACAGCTAGAATCCTGAAGAAAAACATCCTTAAAAGCATACACATGTTTAAAACTTAAATAATTTGGGGGTTATCATTCATTTTGGCATTCTTCAGTTAGTTTTACAGCACTGCAAAACAGTCTCACCCCATGTGTTTTCCCAAGGACACGGGCCATTTGGTAGAATGGGAATGTAACCTGGTTTTTGCAATAATAATTTTATTAAAATTTTTATATGAGAGGCCACAGCCATATGTGTTCAGTTTCTCAGAGTGAGGTGGGCAGACTCTCGTACACCTGCTGGAGTAATGGATGTCAGTGGCTGCTTGTGAAAAGCTGGGGGAGCTGCACAGAACACTGTTCTCTCTCCATGTGCCAGCTATTAGATGTTGAGCACTGAAACCAGATGATTGCATCTCTGCAGCAAGAAAAGGCATCAGATCCCTTGCCTGCAGGCAGAATCTTTATTTTAAATTTATTTTTATGAGACCAGAAAAAAAAAAAAAGTCTTTCCCTGGCAGTATCACAATTAAGAGGAAACAAGGACCAACAGTAACACAGCATAAGATGCCAGGAGTGCTGATCCTCCTCCAACTCCTGAATCCATTTAGTCTGTCCCAGAAGGCCCTGCACAGATGAAACTCTTTGATATGTTTTTAACCTCTATGAGAGCTGCACAGGTGCAGCCCATTTGGAAAGCAGGCGGCTCCCATTTTTCCACCAGGGGCAATGTTACTTTGAAATCATTCCATGAAGTCATTAGACATGAGCTTTTTGTTAGTGTTTTTAAAAGACATAATTTATTGGGGTTTTGTTGTTTTTTGGGTTTTTTTACTTTCAATAGCTCAAGAACTGCAATGAATTAAAAAGTCATCTCAGAAACCTATTAAGGTGAGTCCCAGTCACCAAGTTCCAGCCTGCTTTGTTAAGCAAATTGACTTCAGTCATTGTATTTATTACTAAAAAAGAAAATAAATTAAGTAAAGAAAAAGCCCTTACATGCAGTATGCATGCTCTTTGCAAATTCTCTGTCTGGAGATTAATCAAACCTCTCTGTTAAGCTGTCCTAATGAAATGGGAAATTAAATACCTCACTATGAGTGTAAGTATTAAAACATTTTAAGGCAATTTTTAGAAGTATAGAAAATCTTGACAATGTAATAGAAATTATTACAATTGTGAGATCCTTTTTTTTGTTTGGAAAAATTTCACATGGTAACATAATCATGAAATCTTTCCATTTACTGAAATTAAGTAGGTGCAACAGCATGTCTTAAATTACTTTTTAAAATCTATACACTGCTGTTCTCCACTAAAAATGCTGGAGATAGTATATCTCATATAAATAGAAATAACTTAAAGCCAAATATCTCAGCATTTGTCTATAGGTGTTTTGCTGAATACATAATTCTCTCACTGAATCACTAGATGTTGCACCCAAAATAGGCTATTATGACTACTGCATTTGATCTCCTGGGTAACACAGGCAAAAGCACCATTAATTTCTGCATCAAAACCATTCTTTTTGTTTGATCTACAGCACTTTTTTTTAAAAAAGATACCTAGTCTTAATACAAAGACTTCAAGTGAAGGATAAACCACTGTGTCCCTAGGTAAATTTTACAGTGGTTAATTTACTCTTCTTGTTAAAAATGGGCACATCACTTCAGTCCTGCATTTGTCTAGCTCCTGCTTCTAAACACAAGACTGTAATACCTTTTTTTTTCTGCTTAAAAAGCTAGATTAAAGATGTCAGCAGTAATTGTGCAAGTTGATCTGCAATAACACATAGCCTTTGGTGTCAACACTAATCAAGGTTAGGCAACTCCAGCAACATCTAGATACGCAGCAGGAGGCAAAGGTTCAGTTAATTCAGAATTCTCTTACTTTTGTGCTTTTGATGAAATTTTAATTCAGTTTGGGTGCAGGTCTATTTCTTTTACTGTTTGGTGTTCAAGAATATTAAAATGAACATAAAAAACCCAGACCTGTTGCTGTATTCTCATTGCTATGCTGTTATTTACATGTATTTATTGATAAAAAAAACCTGAAAGTTACTGATTGGCTCTTTTTATAAAACGGAGCAATTACTATTTTCAGGAGTTATCACCAACAATTCTTAGACAACCTGTAGCTTTCACAGTCTACTGAAAGGCATGAAGACAACTCAGAACAGCTGTAAACCAAATTGATGGATCCTATAAGTAAGCAAAAATTACCTTTTTATATCAGAAGTAGATTTAATCTAAAATGATTGTTTTAATGGAAGATGTAAACTCTATATATTTCTTAAAAGACTTCAAACTGGAATACTCTGAACTCCTTCAAACTCTTTTGGAATACTCACTTTTCCTCAACTAACCTCTTTAAAATGTGGAAACAGGAGAACTGTTCCCGACAAAGTGTTACCCTCACAAAAATGCAAACAGATAATCAAAACACTCCATGACATATTCTGTTTTGTGAGCTTTGAGAAGAAATCAAGAATGACTGTATAATTAATGTTGAGACATGCATTTAAACAAATAGATTTCAGTCTTGGTGAAGTATGTGAACGACCGTATTTAGTCCCCAAATATGGCAGACTCATTCTTCACTGGGCAATCTGGAGTGCAGCTGTGGGAGTGTGGAACAAGGAAGCATTTGGGGGGCAATTTGGAGGGCATTGGGAAATAAATAAGGTAGAGAATCACATCAAAAAGCAAGAGTTATTCTTAAGTTTGTCAAAATGTTTGTGGTCTTCCTTAAATTGTAAATGACCAATAAAACCAACAAGATGACACCACACAGAAAAAAAACATAAACAAAACAACAAAACCCCAAACCCACGACCTATATTTTCATTATTCAGAAAGACAGAATAACCCTGAGCTCTTAGCCTAGCAAGATCTAAAAATACATTTCTTTCTTTACAGCTCCCAACCTGCTAACCAGAAGCCAAGAAGAGCTTTGTCCTCCATGCAATGTGGTAATTTCAGCCACACACATTAGCTGTTGGAGGGGAAGGAGGTACTAAACTTATGTATCAGGACTAGTATTAAATATTGTAACACCATTAAACACCATCCAACTCCTTTCCTTATCCAGCCTTCAGTACCTTCAATGCTGCATACTTGAACATATCCTGAACTGAAAAACTGTCCCCATGTTAATCATATACTTCAAAGCCTTAATCAACTTTCCCAACAAAGCAAAAACACAGTTTTAAACACTGTCACAGTGGGAGTCTAGGTTTGGGTGGAGGGAGGAGACATGTGGGGAGTAAAAATGGACAAGGTTGAAAGGCATAGGTAAAACTTGTAACTGGGACTTCAAGGGGTGGATAAGCTTAACCAGTGATTTCCTGGTTTTTCTAACACTTGTGTTGATAGTATGTGCACTTCAGAAACCTGGCCCTGGCCCTTAGTTTCACAGAACAGGGGAGAGAATGTGGAACAACAGCTGCACTTCAAAAGCCACATGGCTTTCAGAGTGTTTTGTTCCCCTTCACACGTTTTTCTGCCAGAAGGGAACATATGGTCTGCTGTTTGGAAATTTCCCTGCCTAAATTTTTGTTTGATTAATTTCATCCAACTACTCCCAGTTACGAGCCCTCATAACACCCCAGACAGTTACACTCCTTCCTTTACATTTATACCCTTCAATTAGCTGTAGACTATGTGCCTTCTTAATCACCATATAGCTATGCACATCTAGTCCTTTTCATCTTTTCTTGTCATCATTCCGTGCTCTTTAATCATGTTTGTGGCTCTTTTCTGATTTCCCTCCAACTTCTTGATATTTTTGTCTGATCTTGGTGTCCACACCAGTACTTTCTCTTAGGGGGTTGTTATTTCTGTACTGGGAATCACTTTCTCTTCCCACTCTTGTACATCACCTATCTGAGCAGTTTCCTTCTCACTAAAGAACGTGACCAGTGTCCTTGTTCCCAGCCTGAACTATGACACTGCACGTCCATGATTCTGAGACCTTGTGTGGCATCCTGTTACAAGTTCATGTTAAATTTGTGATCCACTTTTACTGTCAAAATAAAGATGGCAGTGCAGGGAGCCTGCAGGAACCAGGATGCCCTTGGGTACAGATCCTTCTTCTGCAAGCAAGGAATTCCCACACTGGAAGAACTTGATGGTGCATGAGCTGAACACAGTACACATGTAGGATCTGGTTGGCCCTTAACCTCACACATGCTCTTTAACTGGGGGTCCAAATCATGGTTTAGGTAAGCAGGAAGCCAGCTTGACCCATTCACAACTCCAATGAACTAATGGTGTGCAGTCTCTTCATGTTCTGTTTGAGTGAGTCTCATAATTTATACATCTTAAACAGTTAGTTTTTCTTCCCCCTTAGTAAATGGGTAACAGGAAACAGACAAAGCTCTTTAACTCTTCTTTAATCTTCCTCACTAGTGAAGTGAAAATCAAACAATAATTGTCTGGATGATCTCATTATTGTCAACAAAACTGAAACCTTGAAGTCCACGTACACTGAAATGCTGATGCATTAAACAAAAAAGGGAACTGTGCTTACATGTTGTTCAATAAATAAATAAGAGCTATAGAGAGATCCATGATGAATGAGCACCCTGGGAGGGCTTCAGCTTGTCAGAATTATACAATGACATTAATCACAGCATAACAGGATTGCTGCAGGCTTCCAGTGTAAAGACCTCATTATATCTTCTAAGCAAGACAAAGCAAAAAAGCAAAAATCCCCACAACTTCTGAGTCCCTCAAAATGGAAAATTAACTAATGGACTTTTTCATTGGAATACAAAACTCAAACTCTCCTTCATCACATAAAGAATCACACAAGCAGTGGAGGCAGCATCCAGCCAGGCTGTTTCCATAGCGTTGGTGATCACTGGGCTTGTAAATCAGCATGGCAAAGTATTCCTCAAGGGCTCTCAGCTCTGCCAGCTGAGATAAACCGTGTGATTACAGTGCTGCAACCTCTCCTGCTCAGGTGAAACAAGTGAGATTTGTAAATCAGGAGGTTTGCCTCATCAGGAGAGCCAAGTGTCATGTCAGCAATGCTTTCAGGGGAGTTCCACCTCTTCAGCACTCAGAGAGGCTGGAGGGCAAACTCCTACAGCACTCACTTGGGTCCAGAGAAATTCAAAGCCATGGGGACCAGAAAGTGTCAAAGGGTTTGCATTTACTTGGGTAATTATGTTTTTAATCTAAGAATTCTATTAATGGGACCTCAGTGGTGGCTGTATTATGAGTTATGATTCATTAAATTAATCTGCTTCAAACATTATGTATCTATATGTGTATACTTGCCAAATGCAAGCACTTTAACAGATTTTTCCTGAGACAGTCATGGACAGTTTTTTTCTTTAGGCTGAAGCAAAAAAGCACTCCAGCCTTTGTTTAGCAACTAACTTTGTTAGGAGATAGAAAACTAGGGGATAAAATCTTAATGTTTAAAGTCATACATTCAGATCTATCCAAATCCCAGAAATCAGAAATATGAAGCAATAATAAAAGAATGTTCTAAACGTTGATAATTTTTGTGCTTCAGTTTTCTATAACATCTTGTGAAACATTTTGAGCAATTTCTAATTCTGTCCTAACCAGTTTGCTTACTTCAGTTGAGTTTATTTTGGGATTTTTGCTAATGGAATTTCCACAACAGTGAGCAGACACTGTTAATTGCCACTATTTTAGGTTCAAAGAAATATCACCCACACTACACATTTTGTGTGTTATTTTGGGTTATTAAGACTGTGTTAAAAAATACAAAGCTATATTTCTGCAAAGAGAACTTAATTATACAAATAAGTGGATGGATTTTCAGGTATTCACTACATTTGGTGTTGAGCTGTTTTTAATGTCAAGTATGTACTTAAGGATCTAGTGGGAGTAGAGTAGTACTGAAAAATCTGGTCCCAGTTATGGATGCTAAGAGCATAAAAATCCTACCCCAGTAAAGACAAAGCCTTAAATGTCATTGATCTTTTTCTTTCCCATTGAGCTCTAATCCTGCATCAGCAGAACAAAGAGTTAGTACTGCATGGTTGGGAAGTTAAATTTTCCTCCACACCTGCAGGTCATTCCTCCTGGGCTCCCTCCATTGATAGCCAAGAAGTTATTTGCTTGAAAAACTAATCATGTGGTGCAGCTGAGCTCCTTCGTTTCCAGAAGAAAGGCATCTGAAGCTGGACTCTGTTTCACAAAGGATTCATGAGAGAGCTGGGTTGAATCAGTGGGATCAGACTGCAGACTCAGGGCCACGACTTTGTTACTGTTTGTTTAGTCTAATTAAAAACACAGAATCACTTATGTTGGAAGAAACCTCTAAGACCATTGAGTCCAACTGCAAATCCAGCACTGCCGAGTCCACCTCTAAATCATACCACTGAGTGTCACATCTGCATGTCTTTTAAGTACTTCCAGGGATGGTGACTCTACCACTTCCCTCAGCAGCCTGTGCAGTGCTTGACAACCCTTTTTGGAAAGAAATTTTTCTCAGTATCCAATCTAAACTTCCCCTGGTGCAATTTGAGACAATTTTCTTGTCCTGTTGCTAGTTATTGGGAAAATAAGCTGACATCCAGTTCACTACAACCTCCTTTCAGGACACATATCTTGGGTAAAATTTTCATACTTCCAAGAAAATTATAACACGCTGCAATTTGAAAGCCTCGGATGAAAAGTGTCATATAAATGCAAAGTGCTAAGAACACAGTAGGAGATTTGCATTTAAGAGAGAAAAAAATAGACTGATTCAAGAAGCATTTCTAGTCAGAAACAAGGTAACAATTTCTTAGAAGTCACCATTTAATGTAGAATGAACTGAAGAAAGCTCCTTTATAGTCATTGACAGCAAGTGATCAGCAGAGGACATCATGTCCTCTTATCAAAGTCTCCTTTGCAAGGAAGGACAAATTTATTAAACAAGACAGACAGACAGGAAGAGCAATAGATAGCTCTCACATCTAAGTCAAAGACATTTGAAACACTAAATCCCTTTCTAGTCTATCCACCCACAGGTGGTTTTTCCCACAATAAAATGAATGGAGGCTGGGGGAGGGAACAAGAAAGGGACAGAAACTCTCTCAGCCCTTAGGAAAACACAGAGAATCCCTCCTATGTACCCAAACAAGTGGTACAGGAGGAACACTCTGTGACTTACAGCCCAGTTCCTCACTTTGATTAATAAAACATGGGGAGAAGCAGGAACTGCAGAGAATTCCATAAAGCAGTAAACAGCAATTTAGTGGTGGTAGTATAGCAGCTACTCCCCCACCCCCAGCATAGACTCAGATTTCAGTAAAACCAGCACTGTTTCAAGCCCACTGTTCCCTGAAGTACCATTAAACCTTTCTGTGTGCTGGGTGAGTCCCAGTTCCTTGGATTTTCACATTAGATTATACACTGCAAAAACTGTGGCCTGTGCTCTTTCACATTCAGTCACTTGTTTCTTGCTGCTAACCCACATCACAGAAGCTACAGCAATGCATCCCCAGGTCCTTTTGAAACCATGGCCCTGACCATGTCCTTGAAACATGGTTTGCTAACATATATTCAACTCTATGTGGTGCTGCTATAAAAGCATTTATGGTTAAGGGCTACCATAAATAAAGAGATATTTATAGCTCAGAATTAGAAAAATAATCAGGGACCCAATGACTACTATCTGAGTAATTTCTAGAATTACTTCCACAGATAGGAAGGGTAAAAACAGTCTTCAAAAGGTGAGGAAAAAAACCCTTCTCTTTCCTTAGGAATTTTAGAAATATGCCTACAAAAAAAAAAAATCTCCACAGAATAAGCAAAGACCCAGTTCTAAGGATTCAGCTTCATCCTGTCTCTCTTGGGACCTCATTGAAGCAATTGCAGCAAAGCCATCCTCTGTCCTCAGCGATCCCAAGTAGTCCAAGTATGTGGAGGGAGAAATGGAAGTGGGGATCCCCCACCTCCTCAGGGCTGGACTGGTGCCCAGCCTCCCACATGTGAGAGAAGAGCCCTGAGCCTCTGCAGCCCCTGCCATTGCTTTCACACCCAGATTCAACTTCATTTCTCTCATAGCAGGGAGGCAGCCTCAGAAGAAATTAATCTTTTCTAGAAACCACAAACTTAATCCTTGCTGTTAGTAAAATAATCTCTGTCCCACCCCATTTTAGTCATCTCAACAGAGATGACATTTATTCCAAGGACTAACATATTTATTCCAAGGATGCCTCTTTCAGCTCCTCAGCTGTGTGAAGAATTCACCCCTCATGTATGTGATACCAGTGGCATTATGAAACACATACCTTCTGCCTTCTTTTCAGCTTTAGAAAGTCTCCATGGAGCAAAAGAGACTATTCTGTCTTCTTTCTTTCCCTACTGAAAGGGTTAACCAATTGATAATATGTCTGTATTGGAGAATAATTAGCAGATGGATTGACTATCTCCCAATGATAAAATAATTTCAGTTTATTTGTTCTCCAGCAGCTCATGAAAATAAAAGTCTTAAAACATCAGAAGAAATAAATTGCAAAGTAGCCAATAAAAGGTTTACTGTTAAAACTAAGTTTGATTAGCTGAGGCTCCTTTCAAATGACAGCAATTGCCAAGGATTATACCAGGTGTAGCCCATCATTAGCTGAAGAACAATGTAGTGAACTTTCTGCTACAAGGCACCTCAACAACATTGAACTACAGTATTTGCAAATAGTGCCTTAGAAATACACTGGAATAAGGTATTTATTCATTATAAATGGAAACTTCCCCTTTAAGTTGTGAACTCATTCCCTCTGAGCCCAAACATGCATTGAGCCACAGCTCCATCTCTAACCTGCCCTCATTCCATGCACTCAGCCACAGCTCCATCTCTAACCTGCCCTCATTCCAGGTCTCCAGGCAGGGCATGGCTGCACAGGAAATCCAGGCAGCCCCCAGCCCCACCCCAACTCCCAGCTGAGAACACTCACACTCGTGGTGGAGCTCTCTGGCTGAGCAGAATTTACTGGAATTCTGAAGGCTTTCTGTCCTCTAATCCTAACCCATTTATCCCACAGTGGATAATCTTAAAGGGTTGATTTGGTATAAAGCTAAACCATTCTCAGTACTCAGTTAATCAAAAAATATTCTTCACAATCTACTGAGGAATGAAAAGGAGAAACAGGAATTCTTCCTCTCAGACATCACTACAGAAATCCCTGCTAAGGCTGATGGTGCCTTACTTAGGTAAAGACTGTAAAAACAGATTTTGAGACCATATAATTCAAAAAATGTTACTTCTCATCTGGTTTTGTCAAAAATCCCTTGTGTTTCCACATTTGTCTTGGATGAATAGATATTTGCCAGCATTCTCTAAAGGGGTTATTTGCCAAAATAGCAACTAATCTGAAAGACGTTTTCCTAAAAGGGACAGAACAGACAATATCTAGACTAAACTGTGCCCTAACTATTGGCAATATGTGAATCAATAGATGAATCTGCTGTACATCACTTCCAGCATTACATGCCAATAAGAAACTTGATCACATAGAACAAACTTTTCTTTGGACAACACGGATGGGTTGATGTTGTAATACACTTTATAAAACAAATGAAGGGTTTTTTAGAGGATCTGAAAGTCTGCATCATCTCCCAAGTTCCCAGATCTTTCCTGTAAAATAAATACACAGCCATACTGCTCATATGTCTCGTTTTGTTTTTTATATGAGCAGCTATTTGTGTTCGGTAAAAATAAGAATAATAATGTAGATTATTTCTAGACCCAATGGAAAGATGTATGCAGGCTCCTCACCTTTTTTCTTTTCCAATCCACATATTTTAGTTTCTTGCTTCAATTAGCTTAATAGTTATGATCATCCAAACATTCAAGCAATAAAGGTCTTGTATATGAAGGAAACTCTCCCTGTATTTGGAACTATGACAACCTCATCAATCAGAAAGTGGAGATAATAAACATCTTTGAAGAGTGTTTTAGAAGTTAGTGAAATATTTACAAATATAAATTTGAACTCCTGATCTTAAGGCTCTCATGTTACTCTAATTACACTGCAATTGGAGCTCCCTGTGTATACAAATATGTTTGGAGTGCATATGAATAAAATTACTTAAAATTGTTTCTGCATTCTTCCTGCCAAAGAAAAAAAAATAAAATATAAGTCCTATTATATGGGTCAGTAGTTAAGAATACCAGATACAATAGTTAAATGTTGCCCAAAAATAAATTTTGCTTTTGTTCCTTACATCACCTCAACCAAAGCTCTAGTAACCATATAGCATTGCTTAAATATATTTCCATGTATTCATTTTTCCTTCAGTAGAGCCAAACCCATGTTCAAACACACACATCTTCAAAGGTTATCCCTCTCTTACAGTCAAATACACAAATCAGCACTCAGGCAGGTTTGGCAGGGTGCTTACTGCGCAGTAATGGAATTTAGATGTCTTCCCTGGGAGAAAAATTGCTGAAAACTGAATTCAGGTTATGAAGGTCTAAGAGGTACAATGGGCTTATCAAAACAAATTCTCTGTGCTTGTTATTGGTGCAGCAGAACTGAGGTGTCCAGGGCCCCACCTGGTACCCTGGCCTTTCACTGACATGCAGAAGGAAACACAGAAGAGAAACAGGCATAAGCAAGCTTTGTACTGAGTCTGAAGCACTCAGAGAATCGTGGTAAGTAAGGCCAGAAAAAACTTCAAAAATGTATTTAGTGCAGAGCACTAAACCTTACTCCCAGAGCACCCTCAATTATACTTTTGTTATTTCTGGCAGATATTTATCTAAAGATGTCCAAAATGAAGCTTCAGCACCTCCCTGTGCATTAGCATTTTTTTAATCTTAACTATTTCAGACTTTTTAAAAAAAAAAATTGAGCCAGAAGTCATTTGACACAAGATAAGCTCATTATTTCCTTTCCTGTGCCTCACAGATATGGACAATAGATTATTCTATTCTTTTCACAGCTTTTGCACACTTGCATACTTGTCTTCTCTCAGTCTTCTTTAAATAGAGAACCCTATTTCATTCAATCATTCCTCCAAAGTAATGCTTGCAACACCTCTCCTAATTCATCTTCCTTTCCTCTGGATTCTTTCCAATTTGTTCACACCTGTACAACTCTCCAGCCAAGGCCAAATGCATGATGACAAGGGCAGAAAAAACAAGCAGTTTCTAATGCAATGTAGTCTTGTGTGAGATAAACATATTCCTGACTCTTTTGCATTTTGTGAGCTACTGCAGCCCTCACATACAGCTGCAGTATTATCCAGTTGATTGTTTCCATCCATTATCTGCACAGTATTTTGGGTGAGCTGATAGAAGGATGCTTTTCCTGTGAGAGGAAAATGTGGACTTTTTTCAGCCTGCAAACTCGTTTTGGGTTCTAACACTCTATTCCCACCTCCTTGCAGCCACTCAGCACTATATAGACAAAACACATACTTATTTTTTAATTTATACTCATTGATAACACCATTGAACCATAGTGAATGTCTAAGAGATATTTGCAGAATCACAATAGACATTTTGAGAGGAACTGTCGGTGATTCCTCTTCAAGTACCGTTTTCCAGGTGATTTTGCACTCACCTTAGAGCTCCCTCCTGTGACTTCTGCAGCAAAGGCAACTTGTAAAGGACATTGATACAGCTGTGATAGTTCTCACACAACTGCTAGAAAGTGTTTTGAAAGAGCCACAAACACCTATTTCTAATCCATTTTTTAATATTTTCTGCTTCCTAGAGTAACCTGTCTGCCTCCATGAAGTTATTAATGATTCCTCCTCCTCATTGGTTGCTAAATTTCAGGGGTACTTATTGCTATTAAAAATAAGACATGGTTTATTTTTCTCATCTTTAGTTATGAAACATATTCACTCTGCTTGTTGGTGGGGCTTTAGCATAAAAAATAATAATGGATAAACAACAACTGGGGACAACAGTGCAACATTTTGAAAATGGGTTTTCCTTTAGCTAATTAATTGATTGGTGTGCTCCCACTCAAGGCTATGGAACCTGGAGATGTCCTTGTGGGCCAGATTTCATGGAGTCTGTTGCACTCACACTTGTGGGGGTTTTATCCAGCTGTGAGGCTTCAGGGCCAACTTAGAAGTGAAGTTCCCAAGTGAACACATTGTTTTGCATGATACCATCAGGCCCCAAAAAAATGAATTTAAAATACTGAAAGTATTCAGATGAGTAATTTCAATTCTTATGGCAAAAGACACTCCCCTCTCCTCCTGTCTCCTCTTTTTCTTTCCAGTATGGGAACTCTTTAAACAATAAGCACCATAGAAATCCAGGTCTGCCTGCTGTGCTTTTCCTTGGAAATTAAAAGACAAGTGGCAAACCAGTTGATTTGAGACATCTGAGAGATCTTAGATGTAAAAAACCTATTAATTGAGTTGGGAATTCTTTCCTGCCAAAATTGAGTCTGCCTCTATATTTGTACTTGCTTAGCAAAACACCACTGCAGTTGCCAAGTTCTGGCCAACTTCATGTGTGAGGTATTGTGTAAATTCTTTAATAGCTGATTTTGGTTACAGGCTCATGACTATTAAAACACGATGCAGAGGAGGGAGGTCATGGAACTGCTCAAAACTTGCTGAGTATGCCAGGGTTTTGGGTGGGAAGCTTTGGTGGCAAACTTGAGACATCTCTAAGGCTCCTGGATTCAGGTGGGTGCCCACTCAGGGAAGGGTGCAGCTCCAGGGAGCTCAGGGCAGCTATGCCAGTCCAGCGCTTGGAATAAAACAGAATAGACCTCTCTCCTTGCACCTCTCCTGCTTTTTCAGCACCTGGGTCCAGGAGCAGCTGCCAGCAGAACAGGGGCTCCCAGAGGCAAGAGGAGGAACATCTGCTCCCTCCAAGTAAGTACCAGCAGCCTGGAGTGCAATAACTGATCACCAGAATGTGTGTACCAAATGTAGATGTTAAATAAGCTCTGTGCAGCCTCACAGGGTCCTAACTACACAGGAGTGCTCCAGTGGTAACAGAAATATATATGCATTTCACTGGGAAGGGCTTGGAGAAATGTTCTTTGTTAGCAATCCACACCTACTCTCCCTTTCATTTAAAGCTGAGAAAAACTCTCAGAGCCTCAGAGATCCAAAAATGCCTGCAACAAAACCATGAAAGATAGTGCTTCAAACTCCTGATATTTCTAAGGCAAAAGACAAGCCAGAGCAATTCTTTCTTAAACAGAAGGGGGGGAAAATGAAGAAAACAGACATAAACCCTTCCCCTCCCTCCTTTTGCTGGTCCCCTTTGAACAGGCAGTTCCCTCCCCCTACAAAAGAAAAAAAAAAATAAAAAAAAGAGTTGTTTAAACAAACAACAGATGCTGTCTAAACTAACTTCATGGTAAGTGCATACTAAAGACATATGCTGTCTTCTACCTAGCCATATGTCCTTCCCACACACATACTTTAGTTCCAACTTTGGTGCAGTTTTAGACAAACAGAACCAGGCTGCATGGAGAAGCTGTGCTCTAGCAAATTTTCAGAAAATCCCCCAGGATTTGTTTAATCGATGACAGAACCTAAAAAGTAAACAGCACATATAAAATGCTCCAGAAAACAGAAATTACCCGTAACAGCTAAAGAGATTTGTAAGCATAGGCTGCATCTCTGATGAGGTGAAGTTGTGACATTGTTGTTGCTTTTAAATCTGTTAGAATATAGTATCATATTATAAAAATATTTTCAAGACCATTCAAGAATTTATTACAAAATACTCTTCTTTTAATTAATAGTACCTTGGTATACTTGCCCTAAAAGCCAGACTCTTAGATTTCCCTTAGAAACTATTGAATTCTACTTTGTTCCCCCTGGATTCCAAATGTAGTGCTCCTTCCCAGATGATAAAGTCATATGCTGTCAAACATATAGCTTAACTGTACCAGAACCATCAGAGCAGGAAAATGGGTCTTGGAAACCTTCAGCAGTTACACTTTGGCATAGAAAGCTGTTGCTTCTAAGCATATGCTTGGAGGATTAAGAAAAGATCAAGAGGTAAAAGATCACAGATCTGGCCAGCTGTTAGCATCTGACTCCAAAACGTGGCCTCACCCATCTTCTACTCTGATTCTAGAACAGAAACTGCAGCAAGTCTGCAAGCTAAAACTCACTGTGGCTTGATGGACTTAAGTCTTTCCCTCTGCGCATAACTGAATTAAACCTGCTAACATGAAAATTATTTTTAAATATCATTCAAACCTCACTGCATTTTCTCCACTATTAATTAACATATTGGGTAACTTCAAATAACTGTTTTCTACTCCATCCCGTAATTTCCCCTTATTCAAACCTTCAATTCACACACTGAAATTGTTTTGAGGTGCTGGGTCCAGGGCACCCTTAGAAGTTTTGTGACAACATCCTGATACTGCTACTTCTGTGCTGTATTGTGGGTCTTTCTGCAGGCTGGGGCACTGCTCTAGGAAGCACCTCTCCAGTAAATAGTACTTTTTACAGAAAGGATGCAAGAATGTAGTCAGTCAGCAAGGTCAATGACAAACTGTTATCTCATACCTATATTTCACTGATTAAATTGTCAGATGTTTCCTTGATTCTTTCTCTTTTCCTCCTCATCCCCTCACCCCAGTACCAACTACCACTAGAAGATAAACAGCCTTCAAAACACACAACAAGGTATGGAGCTTTTATGTGGATAAGTTTTTGGTTAAGATAAGAAGGAAATAAATTGTACTTTTGTAAGTACACAAATAATTCAAAATATTTGGATTCCCCTTACATCTTCATATACAATGCCTTTGATCTAAGTTTATTCAATTCCACAGGATATGTCTGCACTTTTCTGTTACATGCATGGGCTGGCTCAGACTTCCTCTTTGCTTCTCTGTGAAAAGCAAGAGAAAACACCAGCTTTTTTTCACTTCCAGAGATGAGCGCTGTGCTTCTTCTAACCTATAAAATTCCAAATACTTCGCATGAAAGAAATCACACCCTTACGGTATAGTGCCTCAATATAAAAGCTTGTGAGACAGCTAGTCCACCTGCCTCTGTGGACAGATGGGTGGGTAGATAATGGGATTGTAGTGTGTTTTCATCAATACATCCACCAATGCCTGCAGGGACTCTTGTCCCCAAGGAAACTGCTAGAGAAGAAATATCTTCTCAAAATCTATTACAAAAAAATGCTGAAATATACTTTCTCCTACAAATATAAGTGAAGTCAGGCATGAAGGTTATTTCTTGAAGCTTTTACAGACAGTGTTTTAAGGGAATTTGCATGAAAATTCATTAAAGTTTTACAGTCACACAACTAACACAGTAGTACCAAGCCCAGGCTAATAAAACATTAATTCCCACCACAGTCAGGCTCTCAGTACTCAAGTAGCCAAGTTAGGTTTCTGTTTCACCTTTGGTTTGTAAGCACTTGCATCCTTTGAAATGCAGAGTCTTATCTCTAGTAAAACAATGTCTGCTGAAAGAACAAAGGTTGCATCTCACATTTCTGTGTATGAAACTCTGCTCATAAACCACCTGCTTTGCCTGTCGGATCCTCTCTGTGCTTCCAGCTGCAGCCTGCCAGCAGCCAGGCTTCTGGAAACTCCCATTTCAGCATGAACTTCCCCTGCCTGCACCACTGCCGACACCCTTCAGAAGGAAATTTTCTGGTGTGACACAGCAATAGCTGGGGACCAGTGCAGTCAGTTCCTTTGTTTACTTCAGGGGAACCAGTGACTCCTTAGCCAAAGGCATGTTTCAAATCAGTTCAAAAGACATTTCAGACTCACCCAAAAGCCCATATGCCTGGAGAATCATCATTCTTCAGCAGCTAGACCAGGAATGCATGTCAATAAACTAGCCATGTGCTATCCTTTCAAGTGGGTGTACTTTATGGCACCTCTGATGTCAGGAGCAGTGCAGTTTGCAAGTGGATGAGTATAAACTTTACATTGGGGGTAATTCAGTGTTTACTTCCAGATAGCAAGTTAGCCTAAGGAAACAAAGGTTGGCATAATACGTAAGTGGAATGTGACAAAGGCAAAAAAGGAGCTTGGTTGGGTGAATTTTCACAAACCCAAATCTTCATCCAAGGTTTATAGTGTCCCACTTGATAATTCACTGCCCCACCTCCCTCTGTTTTCCAGTCATTAACATTCCAATGGTTCATGCTAATTGAAAGTCATCATTACCTTTGGGTCTCACAACAAGAACAAAAAGGTAATTCCTGGGTTAACAAAATCTTCATGTCTTATATCCTTCCTCTCTATACTTCTGCACTGACGGCACAGATCTACAAGAGAGGATATTATTGTCCAGCTGATCTGTGTATGTAATGATTATCTGTCACTGCATTGTGAAAACCAGCAATATCTCCTGTAAAACACTTAAATACAGGAGTCCTGTCTCCCAGACTTCAGAATGAAGCACTCAAACCTGAGCTGAGTCCTCAAAATCACCAAATAAAAAGTTGGAATTAAAGCTGAGATTTCAGATTTCCACTTGCTGAGCAAGATCTGAGTGAACTTTCTTATTCAGTAATTAACAGGTAAAGAAAGAAGAGATCATCCATGGTCCCTAAAATGCTTGCATAAATGCTCATATGGAAAAGGAAAGCTAGATTATTAAAAGGAAAAGAATAGCAGAAGTTGTTACGAGCCTTGATTCTACCATTAGCAATTTCATAGTCTCTATTGACTGTCGGGTAAAAAAAACCAACACACATGGATTCAAGAAACCAGATGGCTCTGAAGATGAAAGCAGAGCTAACAGCTCAGGGTAAATTTTACTGTGTCCATTAGAGATCTTCTGAAGGTGAACAGGAGGAGGAAAGCAAGCTGGTCAAAATGTAGGATTGCCACATCAAAGTCATCCCAAATAGTAACATTGCTGGAAAGAAGCATAATTCTGGACATTCTAATGTTTCCATTTCTTATCTGTTTGTTCCTTTTGAAACCCTCACACCTATGTCTCTACCCCTAAGAGAGGTCCTGAGAGCAATTCTGATATTCATGTCACTTGCTGTCATTCTAGAATAATAACAAATCTTTTTAGGAATTCGGTGAAGGTTTGGGAGACACTGCAGTCTCAAGAAAGCCTTGCAGCCTCTACCAGTGTCACAGATTAAGCATTCTGTCCTATCTTCAGTAGTGTTCAGCATATTGACCCTATTTTTTTTAAACCTCTTCAAGCAGGCCTCATGGTCTCACTTTCAGAAATTAAATACCCAGTGGAGCCATAGTGAGGACATAAAATTCAGCTTAGTTTCCAAACTGTGTGCCAGATCCCATGCAAACAAAAGGAAGATCAGAGCACCATAAGAAATTATCTTTGGTGCTCATGCTTTGGTTGATTTGCATCTGGCTGTTGTAAAGTAAAAGACAATCTGTGACCTTGCACAAGTACCAAAGATTTTTATTTAAGCATCTCCTTCAAAAGCACCTTATAAATAGTTAGCTTTGTACATCACTCCCACGAGGAAGTTTCCACAGGGGAGGTTTCCACTCCTTAGTGTGTCTGAGCAGCCTCAGCCCCCAGTGCCAGTGCTGGCTGCAGCACATGCTGGTGGCTTAGGTGTGGATGGAAACAAGTCACACTGCCATGGAGCTTCCTTTGAGACATTTCACTCTTTGCCAGGAAAACAGATGCTCGTGTTTTTTATGCTTATGTTAAAAAGTTCTTTCAAGTTTCGCCTTCAGTGACAAAGTTAAAAACAGAGAAAAAACATTTCTTCCTGTTTTAAAAATAACACAAAAAGCTGAAATTTCTTTTGAAGAGAGTAGTCCAGGAATCAGAGAACCAGGGAACAAAGAGTCTACGTTTTCATCAGAAGACACCAAAGGAAATTTCTACTTCCTAGAGTTGCACATCAAACATTTTGTAGGGTCATTCCAGCCATCCTGGAAGCCCTTCACTCTCAACAATATTTCTGAAATGAATAATATGAATATCAATAAAAATACATAATTCTTTCCTGTTGATGGTAAAAGATAGAGTTTATCAGTCAGGTCCACTCAACTTGTCTGCAAAAGAATAATATATTCTCACATTTGTTCTTATACTTGTTCTGTAAACAGAAAATGACACAGGAGAACAGCAGTTGTTGAATATTACAGCTTCTTTAAGAATAAAAGTACATTACATAGGACTCCTGACAGGTTATCTAGAAACAAACTTCTTTCTCTTTAGAACATCTCACTCGCTCTTTATTATCAGCCAGTTGTTACCAATGGAGTAAGAATTCTCTTCCTTTCTCCCTGTCCTATACATATAATATATATAGGAAATCAAATTATATACATATGTATACACACACACACACACACAGAGAAAGTCTGAATAAATGTAAATTATCTCAGCAGCAGCATTTAGGTACCCAACCATCTCTTATATTTTTCAGAAATCATCCACCAGGGCAGACAGGAGCAAAGGACTGGCTCTGGAAAATCAGCATTTTGTTTTAATACATCACACAATCAAAATCAAACCTCAAAAGAAGAAACAGTTTGCAGATGAACTTTGAAATGGAAACAGAATCTCTTCTTGACAATATTTGGAGAATTAAACAGAAAGTTATGAAGAAATCAGGTGAGAAAATTGGCTGCACCAGTATTCTCCAGATACTTCTGGCATGCTTAAGCATCAAAAGAAATATCCAGAGACTATGAAGAGCAATGCACTGATCATCTTTTGTTATTTTAAAAATCAAACCAATTTCTATTTTTAAAAATATTTTTCAAGAAAGGAAAAAAACCCTATCAAACTTGCACAGATATTTGGCCTCAAATGCTAGGGGTTTTTGGAAAATGAAAGACTTCTCTGTCTTCTGATGTTACCCTTAATGTAGGAGTGTCATACAATGTAAATTTTTCTAAGGTTACATTTCAATTCAGTTACTTTAATTGACAAATTTAATCACAAACAACTTTGCACACATGTGATTGAATCATGTATACAGTAGAATAAATACGCAGGATGCATTCCAAATGTGTTGGCTCTGGTCCAGAAGCCAATGACTGAAGCAAATTTGGATTACCCACATGCTTTAAATTAAGCACTTGCTTAAGTGTCTAGAGAATTGAAACCATAATTTTTTTACTTTTCTCTCCACAAAGACTTTATAATATTGTCCTGGGATATTTAAAAATAAAGAAAATATGAGGAACAGTGATGTTAATACGGTTACACAGAAATGAGACAGTGAGAACAAGGAAAAAGTGAACTCTGTTGCTTGAGTATTTGAACTCTTTCTATTGTAGAAATCTACAGACTGTGAAAATCTTGACTGATAAGTTTGTATTCAGTCATGGATTAAGGAAATAGATTCTTCAGGATCTTACTATAGAGCTAAGAGTCTGAAAGGAGCCTATATTCTAGTTCTCTAACAGAATCTTACAGTGCTATGTTTCAAACCAAGCTAAATAAAATATTCATCATTATTTGCCAAAGAATCTTTTATACCCTCATAGTTCTGCTTTCTTTTTCCCCCTCTTACTTTCCCCTTGTGTTTGAGGAGTTACAGTTCTATTTGGTATATTCTCATCTGTACAGTGCAGTACTATACATGACAGTAATTAAATAAAAAATAAAGAGTAAGCAAACATTACTGTAAAAAGCAGAACCAAAACCAAAGCTGCAATGATATTAGAGCTGGAAAAAAACTACTTCCAATTCCCTTGCAATGATACAACAATTCCCCAGCAACAATACAGCAGACAAACATAGCCAGTAAAACCGGGCAATAGCTGTGAAAATACAACAATTACAAAAATGTATTCCTTTACATATGCTAAATGTATGGAAAAAAAAAACCTCTGATACCTTCCTCTGTTACCATCTCTAGTCAGTTCTGGTTTTTCTCCAGATAGGTCTGCATGCTTTTTTGGGATGTAAAAATGAAGGAAAGTTATGACTTTAATTTAGTAATCTGGTAGAATTTGAGTTGATCTGGTCTACTTTATCTTCAAGGAGTTTAAGGGTTTGATGCACTGATCTGGCTCCAAATGTAGACACAAAAGTCTGAAACAGTTTAGTGACAGTTAAAGAAATGAATAGTTGCTCCCATTCTAAAACAATTATTTAGATAGTTCTCCTTCATCTTTTATTTCTCTACATGTGGAATTTAACCTCTTTTGCACACAAAGCAGAGCAGCATGACTAACTGATACAATGTATAGGAAATGACTTGTGGAGCTAAAGCAAACAGTTGATGTGCTTACAAGATAAGTGTCAGCTTGCGGAAATAGCAAATAACAATGACACAATTCCCTCCTCTCAAAGTATGTGCACAGCGCAAAGACTGCTGCTAATTTTCACTCAGCGAGGGGGGATGCCATTGGCCTTTTGTTTCACAGAGAAGCCGGTGATGTCATTTGGCTTTGTGCTGCAGAGGCTGCTGCTTACCGGCCTGCAAGGAGAATTTTTCCCAGCTAAAAGTAGCACTCTGCTGGGCAGAATTAAATAATTCCACATAAATCATTCCTCCAGGCTATTATTTTGTGTATATGTGTCAGAATCTATGGTCGAATGAAGTATTCTATGGAGTAAAATATCATTGGCATCAACATGGGTTTTGCACTCTTTGGACTAATTCTTTGGTTCCTTTACCGGCAAATGCCCTTATTAGGCATGGAAAAAGATGCCTTAGGTTTTACTTTTTAAAGCAGTCCCAGGAATCTTGATAGTCCAATTTGCTTTATACAAGAATTTTAGATCAAAATATGCTTTTCATCAAAACATAAGAGCATCACTTCCAACAGAACAAAATTAGGCCTAGACAAAAAATGTCTTCCTAACTTTTATTTTTCTTTTCATTTGAAAGCAATTTATTTTAACACTTCCTGTGAGGCAGCAAAGTGCAGACTTTGTAGCAAAGTCAAGGACAGAAAGGAAAAGCAAGGCTTTTTCTGTGTTAGCATTTGTTCTTTTTTAAAGGGGATCAGCATAAACTTTACCCACACTGGCTTTTTCTATTCCCAGAATTTCCAGTTCAGCTTTCATGGAGGTTGTCAGAGGGTTCCCCATTTCCAGGGAATAACAATGAAATACAGTAATTGGTTGTGGCAGTGCTACTCTGTGAGTTTATCCCAACTTGTCACTGCTGGCTACTGTTTCCCCTCATTAATTCCATCACACTGGCTGGTGGCCACTGGTTTGACATGCCCTGTCTGAGCAGAAATTACTGTTCTCCTCTCAGAGGCCAGTCCCTCATTCCTTACACACTTGGGCAGTTCTGCTGCCATCAGCAGGACTGCTCATATGCATCAGAGCTGGCAGGACCTGCCTGAGGAGCCTTTAATAAGCCAACATGAAATAAGGGAGCATGTGGTAACTGAGCTCATGTCATTAGCCTGCATTGTCAGCTCTGTACAGGGTAATAGCATGTGTGGAACTCCCTGTAGCCAGAAAATTGCACCCAGCCAACAATGATCACAAGAAGAAGAGTTGTCATGGAAAGGTGACAAGCACGTGGCCAAGAGAAGAAACAGATTGACCAAAAACCTACAGAAGAGTCCGTGCTAATTCCTACTGTGCAGTTGATTCACTGAGTAGCAAAATACTTTGAAATTTACCATCAGAAGTTTTACTGGGAGAAATCAACTTACATGGCAGATCTGAAGAGATGCAGATCAGCAGACAACAGGACAAAACCATACAGGATTATCAGATTTTAAAGCCTGTTAACATCCACTTGTCCAAATACTCCTGGAACAGTACTAGTTCACATAGTCTCATACAAAAATAACCCCAGAAGCAGGATAGTCTTAACCCACCACCTTACACATCACTCTTAGGCAAAAAGGAGGGCAGCATGATTTAGACCATCCCTAAAAAACAACAGGCTTTGGGGCGCAGTGTGTTTGAATTAGTTTTGCCTTCAGATCCTTATCAAATATAATTGAAAAAATTGGTATCAAGCATATCAATATTATCATAATTTTTACATATATAAACAAATGTAAACATGGATGTGATAAATACTAAGGATAATTAGTAATTCAGAATACTGTTATATGCATATGGATATTGTTTGATGAAATCAAATTTTAAATTATCTTTAAAAAAAACCCTGAAAATTTAACCTACCATCTTAAAAAACAGGCAAGACTTGGTCTGGGCATTCAAATTATAATGACTGTTTTCAATTATGAGATCTGTTAAGCTTTGATTATCAATTTAAATAATACTTGAGCATGTGTGGTTAGTTCACAGATTCTTCTGATTCTTTAACTGAACAATATATTGATCTTTGCTCTGCAATGTAAATGATCATATTTTCGTAAAGTTTTTTGTATTCACCTCTAGAGGAAACTGCATTTCAATGATGGGTGAATCATTGTGATTCCTTTGTGGACTATAAAGCACCTAAAAAGCAATGAGCTACAAAAGGGTTACAGTTACTTGAAAACAGAAACTTAAGAGAGGAGATTTTCTCATCCCATAATCTCTTTGGGTCTGTTGTTAGCACCTTTCTCTGGTTTTGAACCTGTAGGAAATATTGTATTTCTAAAACAGATTATGTTCCTTTTCTTCTCTCTATTTCATCCTTTTTTAAAAAGTGTCACCTTAAAAGTATATATAATACCCCAATATTAGCAGATTTCTGTCCAGCTGAGATTGTCAGTCATCTCAGAATAAGCTCTTCAGTGGGAACCACAAGTCCAACGTTATCCACAGAAGTCTGCTTCTGCTGATAACCTGCTGCCTGCCTTTGCAGGGGATCCACTCCCTTTGACATCCCAGGTTGAGGCAATCTGCTAACCATCGAGGCTGCAAGCGTTCTTCAGGGCTGAAGGAAAATCTGCAAGCCATTTTCCTAACCTGGTGAGCCAGGTCAGTAAGACAATAAAAGAAAAAATGAAAGAAACTGAAATAAATAGCTTCTGACATCCAGTGCCGTAAAAGTAAAATAGTTTAAAACTTGGCATCCTATAGAAGTTAGCTAATTATAGTGGCGCCATTCATGATGATATAATTAACTGTATGTCTGCATTTCTATTATAAACTCCTATTTTCAGAGGTTTATGATACAGCTTTAAAAATTAGCTCTGGCCAGAGACTTGGCATGCTAAATCTCACCCTGGAAGCAACTTTTTTCCCTCCAAAACTGAAGAAGAAAAACCTGCTGAGTTTTTGTGGTAATTTTTTCTTTTTAGTTGTTGTTGGGGTTTTTTTAAAGCTTATAATAAGGTAATAAAATTAACCACACTGAAATAGTGCCCTTTATGTACTCAAAGACTGCGGGGGTTTGAAACGCAAATTTTGACCTATGTTGTGTGATTTAGTGATAAAAGCCCGGCCCACAGCTCATTTCTGGAAATGCTACTGTGCTGCATGAAGTCTAGGCCAGGGACATATCCAAAAATTACACATTTCTAACAAGGACCTGCTGTTAGAACAACTCCTGCACTTAAAACATCCTGACATGTCCTCATTCCCAACTGGCTCTTCTTTTTCTCCTGCAAGCTGCATGGCTGCCAAAAAGCTGATCTTACAGGACTGGAATTGAGGTCCCTTTCTCTCATTCAGAAAACCTAGCAGTGTTTCCTTATGGAAAGGGAAGAAACACCCTGCAACATGCAAAAAACACAGGTGCCCTGAAAGTGGGCAGGCCAAACAAAAACACACAGTGCTTAGGGCAGTCTGCAGAACAGGGAAGTTTTCAGGTGCAGGTTGCTGGGACCTGAAAGTCCTTCCCTGGGCTGATGAGCTGCTCTGAATGGGGTGGTTCTCTGAATGACTTTGGGGTGGTCATTTGGTGACTCTTCCAATGTACACATTATCTCCCTGAGATAAACACACTGAAACTGAGCTGTTATGGAATGAAAGTCTACAGAGATATACAGAAATTTGGTGTTTACCCTGAGATGAATAATCAGGGAATTTACCATGATTAAAGGAAACATGACTGAGATACTCTGTACATCTGCTCCACAGTACTTATTCAAAACAACCTCTTTTTTTAACATCTACTTAAAATTTTAATTGGTTTTTTTTCCTTATGTACGCTTTTAAGAGAACCCCTTAGGTCAAAAATTGGCCTCATCACTAAAATCCTATTTGCCAACAGCGTTCTGGAAACTTCCATGTGATCTAGAGAAAGTAGTTTCCTTCCCCTGTTGCCACTGGAATGTTCTGTTCTTACTACTCTGCTGCTTTCCCTCAGCCTGGAGAAGATACTTTTTATTCCCTTGACCCTCTCAGAATTCCTTATGCAGATTTGCTTGTAGCCAAAGTATTTGGAAATCAAAAGGAGAGTTTTAATTGCCTTATCAGTCAGACTGGTGGTCTCTTTGTCCCAATAGTACACAAAAAAGGTAGTTTCTTCCTTTCTCTATTGAGCTGGTTATTCTTCCCTCAGACTTCTGTCTTTTGGGACACTGCTTTTGATCCAAAAGAATATGAAGAGACACTTTGTTTCCTTTGCAACAAAAACAGTGAAGCACTACTTTTCCTCATCTTACTTTCCCCCCTAATACCACAACTCCACTTTGTTAAGACAGTGTTTTAGCAACCTTTGTCTGCATAACTATATTACACAGCTAAAAGTTTCCTTCACAGAAAATACCCTTCAAATACTTTCCAGATTAAAAATTATACTGGCTCTCTCCAGGAGGCCAAGTGTCGTTTTTGAAATGCCACATGTACATTCTGTACTAACTCCAGTGGTTGTGGTCCCTCTACTGTGTCTCTCTGCTCTGTATCTCAGATCTTAGGAAGGTCTTAGAAAAAAAAAGGAAAAGCCACTCTTATAGCACAAAACCACAGAAAACATAAGTCTGGAGGTAACACCATGCATATTTCATCCTTGACAGAAAAGCTAAGGAGTAAATAAATAATAATAAAAAATTACATTATATCTTATTGCTTATAGTAATTATAATAAAGCTGAGAGCATGTTCCTAAGAGCAAACCATGCTTAAACATTTGGAAATGTTACTGGGGCTAGAGCCCAGGTACCTGGTGACAGCGTTCATGATGGACTTGTTAAAATTCATAAACACACAAGTGCAGCCAAAGCTCTGACTACACTGGGGACTCTTGTCAAGGCATAGAAGTTTTCTTTCCCTTGCTGGTAAGGTAATGGAGGGAATATAAACTGTGTTTGTACATGAATCATTGTGATTCCTCAGGATATCAAGGGGGCCCACGCCAGAGCTTTTCTCTCTCAGGCTACCAAGGTTGCACATCCTTCCCAAGCCAGTCTCTGCAGTTCACATGCTGGGCACAGGCTGAAACACTCCCCACCACACTGGCACAGCACAGCTGCCTAGACAGTACCACACAGGCATCTATGATGGCCCAGATAGCCAAAAAAAGTTAAGGGATTTGCTGCCCTATTAAGGTCATGGTCAAGTCCACAATGTAGGTTTAATCAGTGGCTGCTGCAGGTGTGGAAGCCCTGCACAGCCACAGGTATCCCCCAGGAGTGTCTGTGCTTGAAGCAGATGTGCTACAGTGCTTCCAGCAGCCAGGAGAACCCCACACCTGGGTGAGTGCCAGGGGCATTTCTCAAACACAAGTGACCAAAAGAACTTCAACACAAACTCTCCTCACAGTTACCAAGGACATCACCACCACAACTGCTTCCCTGTCCATGTATGCCAAGGGATCCATAAATGAGGGTGATGGAGGATTAGACTCTGTTCTTAATTTAGCAATGTATATTGGAGTAGTTCTCTGAAGTGAATGTAGTTATATTGTATTTATTTCGGTGTAAATGAAATCAGAATCTGACTATTTGCAATGCAGCACAGTAAAAGACTAAATTAAATCTTCAATAAGCACCAAACTTCCTAGAATTATTTCAGTGACTGTCTAACCTGTGACTGACCTGGCCAAGTAGTATTTTTCAGACATTAATGCAAACATACAACAGACAACAAAAACCAGCTAACAGTAAAAATCTGTAGGGAAGAGAACTATCTCCTGCTTTGTATGAATTATTTCTCTTTCACTGTGATTTTATCTTCACTGCATGATACTTTCATAAAAAACATTTTGCAAACCATGTATTATAAAATGGAACAGATGAAAAGGTGTTTATATGAATTGTATTTGCATTTCTGCATGGGTTTAATATGTAATTCTGAGCTTACCCAAACTACTGATAATTATATTTTAAATACAATTAGAGCTTAAACAGAGATGCCCAGAAATATTTTCACAATATATTTTCAGATGAAAATGCCGATACATTAAAAATTTAAAAGCCCAAAAATCAAATCTGGTCAAACAAGGAGGGAAAAACAGAAGACAGGTAAAGAAATGAGAAGAACATTTCTTCAAAAGAGAAAATTCCCTTTTTCACTCAGATTTTTCAAAAAGGAAGATTAAACTGACTTTATAACATTGAAAGTCTTCAAATGAAACTCTAATGTCTCAATAGACTCAGTCCAAATTTCTGGGAGATTTTACATTTGAATAATATTTAAATTAGCTTTTCATCTAGGAAAAATATTAAATCTTGAAAATCCTCCCGAGTTAGGGCAATCATAGTGTGCCCAGCAATGCTGCTAATCAGCTGCTCAGAACATCAATGTCACCTTGCATTGCAGCACCAGCAGTGGTCCGTGCCTGAAGGGTTTTCTCAATTCTTGAACAATAGTTGGAGTGTTTGGGTAGAATTTATTTTTAAAAGAAAACAGGGTGGGTTTTTTTTAAAGCAAGATGATTTTTTCCCAAAATTTTTGCAAATCTAGACCTGCCTTTTAATTTAAAATATCTTAATTGAAAATATCACTATAATGTAGTCCTAATCTAGAACTTTCATCCTTTTTCTATGCCTCAGAAACTTTAGTAATTGCTCTAGTTAAAAGACTATAATGAATAGATTAACCTTAGTAAAGTGATTTAGTTTTCTGGAGTGAGATTTTATTAAGTAACCTTCAAAACTAATAGACACAAAATCAACAAAATTAAATAATTTTAAATTTACATCTTTCTTTCTGAATGAGATTCTAACATAAAATATCAGAACTGGTACTTTAAATGAATATCCAAGATACTTCCTGTGGAAATTTGAGATCGCAGAAGATTTTTCAGATTTTCCATTCTGAGGAAACTCTTCTTTATTGCAAGCCCTATTGAAAAGTCACTTATTTCCCACAGGATGTAAAAATGAGTCTAATTTTCCTTGAGAAAGGGTCTGTGATAACTGTTCTCTGTGAGCACTGGTCCTACCCTGCCCCAGTACTGCTAAATCCTTTGTGTGGGGAGCTGTAAGTGTCTCCTCAGGGAAGTCAATAATTAGGGTTTGGGTTGGTTTGGGTTTTTTGTTTGTTGGTTTGGTTTGGTTTGGTTTTTTTTCCGAGCCTTTATTTCCATCTCCCATGGAAAGAAATAAGGAAATAACAAATTCTATAATTCTTTGAAATCCAGTGGCTTGGCTGCAGCGGGCATTACCTGCAGGCATTACCTTCTCACGCTTTAATTTAACAGCCACTCTATTTGATTTACATAATACTCGGTTAAAATGACAAGCAGAGCTTAGCGGTGCTGCCTGCAGCCTTGCAGCCGAGGCTGGCCCCAGTGCCTTTGCAGTCACACCCACGGAGCAGGGCAGCAGCTGCTCCAAACGCGTCCCCTCTGCTGCCAGGGGACACCCACGCGGGGCAGGGTGGGGCAGGGCCTGGCTGAGGCAGGGACACCTCACCCTGCAGCTGGGCTTGGCCTTAGCCTGTGCCTCTCTGTAGGAAAATCACCCTGATTGCTGTGCCCGGGGCAGCAGCAGCCTCTGGAAGACTTTGTGGGCTGGTGATGCCAAGATTATTTTTTGCCTTTTCTTTTACGTACCCCTTAAATACTTTTTATGTATTCTCAATATTCTTAGCATGCGTACTTGTAATTCCTGAAGTCTGATAACTTAGCATAGTCCTAATAACCTGTTAGGCCAGGAGACCAAAAATCCTAAAGGCCTCATAGTCAGTCTGGAAAACCCTAAGCTATCTTGGGAGACCAAGGTCCTCTCTAGGAGAGATCCTGTAAACTGGAGATTTGGCCCATCCAGGGGGGAAATCCTCAGAAGAGGGAACATCAGGTTATTCATTATTCAGGGCTCCCATCAGGGTCTCCTTGTTAGATATCTAATTTGTAAGGTCTATAAATTGTATAGGTGATCTATGGTGTGTGTGCACTGCAGCACATCCCACCTTGGGAAATGGTGCACCATAAAGATCCTATTAAATACCGAGGTAAAAGCCCCTTATCCCTTAAGCGTGTCTGGCTCTAGACTCTTCAAAGCCAGGGAAAGGCACCAGTGACACTGCAGAGGACGCGCGGGCGGTGCCGCTCCGGACCTGCCCTGCAGGGACCGCGTCAGCCCCGGCCCCAGACACACGCGGTGCCGAGACTGCTGTCGTGCTCCCATGCACAGCCTGCTCTTCCTCCCTGGTGGCCATCTGCCATGGAAAGCAGCATTTGACACTAAAAAGATGTCATCTTGTCATCACGTCATCCCTGCAAGGCGGGTTCAGGCGCCCAGCCTAGGCATGGGTCACAGGGGCAAACATTAGGAGCATAAATTTGCTACTTACTCAGAGAAGAGAGGGGTGTGTGCAGTTCAGAGCACCTACATTTGAGGCCTGAAGCAGCACCACGCACCAAAGGAGCAGTTTGCCCCGTTCTTTTCAACCTGTGCACTGTTTAAACTGCCGAGCTGGCTACTTTCAGAAACAAATGCTGGACTGAAAAGCTGACATTATGTTACGGGCATTTAAGCTTGTAATTGGTGTTAGATAGTTGCATAGGTCTGGGACAAGAATGCACAGATTAGAGGCTTTTGCATCATTACAAACAGTTTAAGAATTTTTTTTGCCCATGGCATTTATTTTCAACCATATTTTTTATGGCTTTATTCTAAAAAAATTATAGTGCATTCTGGGAAGCAAATGATAAGCACCCAGATCAACATTCAAGCAATTTAGAAATTAAAACTTATTTAAGAACCAGCACTTAGAGTATTAATGAGGTTCTGTTCTCATTTCATACTACTTCAGCATCATGGCTTGGCAAAAGGATCCAGTCACTTCAGTAGAATCAGTATAATGATTCCAGTGTGAACAAAAATGAGCAACAGGGAATATGATTTAGAGGTAGTACCTGTCAATTTTGAAAGACCATCTTTTGGCTTATGTGCACTCCTGCTGTGTGTACGTGAGAAGGAGCTTCTTTCATGTATTTCCAGATCAGTTAGATCTCCCAATACAGCTACAAGATAATGAGCCCAAGTCTGCTCTGACTGCTGTCTCACAGACAGGACAGGACATCCCCCTGTGTGCCGTGGACTTGCTGAAGAATCCTCAGCTCTCAGGGGACAAACAGAAAAGCAGTCAGAGCAAACAGCTTTACCTATAGGCCTACAGTTAAGGCTGTAGTATATTAATGGTTGCCACAGAAAATATGAAACTGATTATCTGCCATGAAATGAGAGGGTTGATTCTCCCCAGCTGTACACACTCCTGGCAGTGTAAAGAATCTGCCTCTTGCCTTTGCTCTCTGATCACACAAGGAAAACCTGCCTTACCTCTCTCTTCATCCTCTTCTTCACAACCATGACTGAGATTATGATATATGATCAAGGCAAAAAGGTACAAACAGATTTATCACCCGGCTGACCTTGGCCATAGAATCATACACCAATATGACTGCACAAACAGAACAGTACTGTACTCACTTCATCAATAAACAAATCACTTCTAGCAGCTACAATCCCACCAGTACTGCTAGCAGGTAAACTTTTGTTCAGAGAAACTCTATTAAATATACTCCCAGTGGCACACAACTGACTAAGCCAATAGGGTTTTATAACAATGACTTAGAGAATCTGTTCCTTATAGTGGCTGTAAATGGGAAATGTTCACTTCTTGGAACTATCCTTTAACGTTCCACAACAGAATACTGGTTTTTGTAAAATTCTCCTCAGGTTTGCCATAGGATTTAGAATATTGTAACTGTGTCAAAATTGTTGCCATCCCTGTCAAAATTTAAAATTGCCTACAATGTTTGTAATTTAGCAGTACTTTTAATGACTGTGTTGGTCAATATCTGACATTTGGTGTGGTGTATATTGTACCACTGAGATTCTGGCACAGATTGCAGGTTGCAGGCATCGCAACCTTGTGGTCACACAAATCACACCAATGACAAAACAGACATCAATATGAAGTTTTTAAAATTTTATTAAATACCTATTTTTAAACGTTTTCATCAACCAACCCTATTTCAACCTTCCCCTCCAATCTGTACAGATCCAGATAATCTATAACTTTTAGTCAGAAGTTTGGAAAGGCAGAGATCATTGCAAACCCCAACCATGCCCTGCCTTGCTTATGAGGAGTGAGTGCTCCCTACTTAGAATGCAACTTTTGTTAGGCGTACACTTTGAGTTTATCAGAGACAAGTAATAATAAATAATCAAATATTAAACTGTGGCTTGCTTATATGTGTTCATAAAAGGTAGAGGGAGAAAAAGCAACAGTTGAATAGAATTCTGCCATTAGCTATACGGATGCAAAGCTGAAGAAGCTCAGGCGAAATCAGCAGAGATCTCCAGATACAATGCCATGGCTGACAACTGCATTTGGCTCAGTTGCTTACAAAGCTCAGCAGTGGCTATCACCCTCGTTCAGTCACACCAGCACAGCGAGCAGCACTTTGGAAAGAAGAGGATAACTCCTTAGTGGCACATCTGTTAGGTATAGATGGCATTTATCTGAGTAGCTTTGCCAATGGATGACATGCCAAGTCCTTTATGCTAAAAGGCTTGTGCTTGATGTTAATCATTCGCTCTCTGCCAGTTAACATGTTTATCCTTCTAGGAAATACTTTGATCTATACTGGCACTTGAAATATAGCAACCAATTTTACTAGACTGGAAATGAACAAACAAGATCTTGTGTGAATTGCCAAATGGCACAGCAAAATGCAGGATGCACGTTACAAAGGGTTGCTTAGCAACTAGAAAAGGCCATGCACTCCATTTCACTATTTTGGTTTGAAACAGAAAATAAATGGCCTTATAATTGTTTGAAATACACGAAGAACTAGAACATAATACTGCTCTGGAGAAATCTATTTGTGAGGAGTGTGTGTCTTGGGAGACAGAGAGACTCTGAACGCAACATTCAATAGGTAAGTGAAGG
This sequence comes from Cettia cetti, assembly GCA_013401135.1. NCBI lineage: Eukaryota > Metazoa > Chordata > Aves > Passeriformes > Sylviidae > Cettia > Cettia cetti. Next base: position 36,047 of record VZUI01019511.1, on the reverse strand, counting down.
AGAAACTGCCTTTCAGATATTTTGCCTTAAAATGTAAATGTAATGGTAGTTTAAGTTCAGTGCATGTATTCTGCTATTCAACCAGGATTTAAAACAATTGTTTATTTTTACCTTTCATCTTTAAATGTTAAGAGGGTTAGTCTTTTTTTGCAAAGAACACTATTAGCTCATCCTCTATTTGCATGCAAGGAAGTGGAAGTTTAGAGCAGTTGGTACTTTACCCATGCAAGTTGCCAAACTATGACTACATCACAGGCATCCTGAGTCTAAGCAGTCTTAAAAAAACAAACCAACTTCTGCATAACATATCCTCCTTCCTCCCTCTTACACAGCTCCCCCCATGCCTGGCAGCTGGTCTTAAAAAAACAGATAAAAATAATTGCCTAGCAATACTTCATCTTCATACGGGAAAAAGAGATCTCTAAAAACTCCAAGGCTCCCATGCTTTGAAGCAGCTACTGTCTTTATTCTCCAATACAAGAAACTGAGGCAGTGATTCTTGAAAATCACATGGGAAGCTTCTTGGGATTTGAGAGCAGAGTGTGGACACCTGACATTTATCTTAGTGATACAATCATCACCTCTTCCACCAGTACTCCTATTAAACAGGGATCTAAAGCAGGTGGCAGCACCCCCCTGATATTCCTTGGCCAGTAAAACCCCTTGCAAGCACCATCTCTGCGCTAGCTCCCAGCCCAGGCAGTGCTGGTGCCAGAGCCAGCAGCCCCGTCCCTCCTGCAGCTGCAGGAACCTGCCTAACTCAGTGGGAGTGGAGCAGGAAGAGCTCTGGGGCTCAGACCTGTGTGGCAGCGTGGTACAGCAGGGTGAGCTGAGCACAAAGGGGCAGCCACTGTCAGGAGGTGTCAGCCCCTTAATCAGTGTACCGTGTAAGCTGCAGCCAACAGCCCTCTGCACAATGCCCTGTGTGTCCGCCGAAAATGGCATCGCCCATAATTGCATTGTTTGCTTAGAAGGGACCTGAGATCCGGATCAAGTTCAACAAGATCTGTGTCATTCTAGTTAGTGCTGTTTTTCAAGCACACCCCTTCAGTGAACAGAAAGCCCTCTGAATCCATGACCAGACTTTCAGGGCCAGATAACTGACTGTTTCGGTTTCTTTCAAGTTGTATCGCAGTAGACACACACAGTATCCTGGATACTGGACAGATTTAAAAGTGGGAAGAAAAGGTTCCAGCACACTGGCTTTAAAAGAGAGAACAAAGTAAGTGAGGATCAGAGGGAGGAAGGCGATCGCTATGACACTAAGACAATTAATCACTGCCAGATGTTAAGGGTCACACAGCACTGCATGCTGGGAAGATCAGCAGGGGTTCTTGGACAGGGAATAGAGGGAAAAAATAACCTGTCATGTCAGTGAACTAGTCAGGGGTTTAGGGTTCCTGTCGTTTAACTATTAGTGTGCTCTTAATAAAATGACAATGCATTGAAGAAGGGGAGGAAGATAGGGGAGTTGGCAGAAAAGAGGGAGTGACAGCTTAATAATCCCTGTCTGTCAAAAGCACTAAAAATACCATCCCAAATTCAATGTTCTTACTTTTGTAATGAACGCGCCAGGGTTCCTGTTTGATTAATAGAACACTTGTTGACTGACAAGGACAAATGTGCACATGGTCTGAACACAGCCCTGTGCATAAATAATTTAAATTGCGCCATGGCCAGAGCTCAGCTTGCACCGGGGGTTCTGTGATAAACCCTATGTTTCAGCAGTTCATAACGTGGCCCTAAAAGAAAAGCTCAGAAATCTTGGGCCTAAAGTTGGACTGAGAAGGCTTCTTGGTGTCTCTGTTGGCTCCAGTTGTACGTCTCTCACATTACAGCAAAAAGAAGATGGCTTTACACTGAATGATGCAAACCAATTTGTGTTCACGCTAATTCCCACTTATCCCCATTAACAGCAATGCTAACAACAGTGGTATACACTCACCACTAAAATGGGGGAATGCTTACTTGGAACTTCAGGAATAATTTTCAAAGGGAAGCATTTAGACCATTTTGTAAATAGTTGCAAATATTTCCTGCATGTCTTTAGGAGATGAATTTCATTTAGTTAAGCTGTTATCTGATAACACCCTTTCCCACAAAAAAAAAAAAAAAATCTGCTTTTACCTCAAAAAGGAACTTTTTCCACCAAACTGGTACATCTTTCTGTCCTTAAAACAATGTTTAAGTTCTTGTATATTTATGGTGTAATTATTTCTCATCCCTGGGGCTCACACACAAACCTAATGGAAGGAACAATTAGGACACTTGTACATGTACAGAGTATTTCAGGTAAGACCAAACTTCAACATTTTTATTAATTTTGTACAGATATGACTGAATTCCCATATATAATATCAGTCAGAATTCATTTCTCTCAACATTTTACTCACCTGATACGAACATGCAAACATTTGGCTGATTTGCCATTTTTTTCCTTATCAAATCAGAATAGTTCTTTACGTCATTTTTCAGGCAACAAAATAGCTATGCTTGTTGAAACAGTTCATCACAATATAATCAGAACAGAACAATAACCAAAATGAATGTATTATTTGATTAAAAACTATAACAGAATTCCCCCAAAGAGTACACATATTTTGTCAAATATTTGTTCTTTCTTTTCAGTTTGCTGGATCTTGTAATCAATCAGATTATTTTGATGGCCTGAATTTGAACCCAGAGAAATGATGCTGAGCACATTCAAATTTCTTAGTGCCATAAAAACTGAGATTTCTTTGGTACCTCTTGAGGAGGTTTTGGCTTTTCAGAATAAGGCTCTCAAGGCTTAATAAAATAAGCATTAGTTTGTTGAACTTTTCTGAGTATTTTTTCCCAGATATTGGTTGGAAGGTTTTTGTAGTTTATAATGTGAATTATATAAATAGCAAATTTATATACTTTACATTCTATAAATATATAGAACTGCTTATTTGCCCTCTTCTGTATTAGAAAATATTAAGAACTACATAGGGAGTCCTCAAAATGTAACCATTTTTTCACTTAGTAAGTCTCCTTCAATCATTGTAAGAAGTCATTATTTATTCATTTCCTTGACATGCTAGTTGGAGCTTCAAATTGTTCTTACAAATCTTCATAGATTAGGCAAAGCAAATGTTGCATTCAAATTGTATAAATGATGTTGCAGTCAAGTTGTATAAATAAGGAAAAAGGGTGCACAGTAGCAACTTTTGCAATTTGTTGAAGCCAAGACCTATGATTCCTACAATTCCTCTTTCTAGAATTGCCAGTAAGGTACTTCAGGCAAAATTTGGTTTGTGCTTCAGTTGCCCCCTTTGTAAAACTGTACAGAGCCTTCCCTAGTCTTGTTAATCACATCCCCATTCCAGTATTAAAGAACATTACAGTACTGCACTATTAGGGAATGTTTCAGGAGAGTCGACAGAAAACTTGTGTAACCAGCAACTCACAGCTCGTGACTGCAGCAAGCACATCCTTCCTTAGAAACCTGCTAAAGCTGCACTCTGCAGAGGGCAAACATGGTTTTACACACCCATCTGCACAGCAGAGCTATCTCACTGAGTAACCTCCACTGAAGGCAATGTAAGAGTTTGAGTGATGCCACACATTACGAGGTAACTTATAACAGTGCTTCAGAGCATTAATGTCTCCTTGATATCTGCATTGATGGATCACAGCAGACAGAGTAGCTCTGCTTGCACAGCACAGAACAAGCCCAGGAACTTGCAGCTTAAGCTCTCCACCCCTCACTTTGGTTTCCTCTTACCCCTTCTTGTCACAGTTTGCTGGGGTCAGAAACACAGCAGATGGTTGCTGCTACTTTGTAAGGCTTCTTTTTCCTGGTGGCCCATGATGCTGTGTCACTGCAAGGGTGCTTCAAGGTGCAATGAGGGTTGAGATGCTTTGAGAGACAAAGAAGCCACCTGAGGTACTGATGCACTGTCTGAATAAAAATAAATGAGCAGAACTGGTTACACAACTACAAGACCCTTTCTTGCAGCATCTTCAGCAAGTAGTTTTACCTTGTGGGACTTTTTCAAAAAGCTAAAAAAGGTAAAATAAGTATTATAGAAATCTCAGACAGCTTTTGGGTATTTAATTTACCTCAAGAATTTCCAGCTTATAAGGAAAGAACAACTGAAGGTGACTAGATGGACAATATACCACATTGCCACAGCTGTATGCAAGCCTGTCCTGATGTTCCATCAGCTTGGACTGTATTAGACACTTCATCATCCTAAGACATCTGGCAAATAACCAGTGTACTTTTGTCTTCATATTTTTATGGATATAACAGCTTGAACAAGATTAAAAGTAAAATTTGCACCTTACAGAGGTACATGCAATAGTCTGCATAATTGCACATGGGTTATGTTGGGAGGGCATCCTCATACATGAAACTTCCTTTGCTCCACAGCACTTTCACACTTGAGTCTGTTTCATACTTTAGATTGTTCCCCTAAATGGCATACCATGAGATACTGCTAAACATTCTCCTGGATCAGTCATACAATTACACATGTTTGTTCCACATGTGCCTACCAAAAATATCCAGAGCCCCTATATAGCTTCCTTCATTAAAGTAAATAGCAAGGAATAGGCTGTTTTATTCCTCTCCAAAAGTTTAGTCCCAGTAGACAAAAAAATAGTTACAGTGCATGTGAAAAGCATGGGCAACAAAAAAAGCACAAAAGCTTTTTTGCTGCTTAGCTTTTGTCATTTAAGCTGTCAAACAAATAAAAACAGACTGGCTAGCAGCCAACTTGAATTGCAGTTAAATAAATATCTATTACACTTATTTGCTTTGAAAATGCAAAATAATTGATCAAAAGCAAAAAGCTTCCAGAATCTATTTTTAATTTAAAGCTTATATATTAACAATCTACAACAAGCTACTTGTTCTGCTGTTCTAGGCAGAACAAGTCATCATTTTAATTTGTGACAATAAATAAGCCTATTTTTTTTCTAAATGTGGGAAAAGTTTAAAAACTGATGTGAACAAAGCATACCTCTTCTCTTCCAAAAGCAATGATGCACGTTTTCATTTTTGTTTGAAAGTATGCAAACAGGCAGATACAATTTTACCTGCAGAACTATTAATTGTCCATTCTGCCCACTTATTTGCAGGCTATATTCTCAAAACAGTATCATAAGATTGTTTATTCAGCTAGCAAACACACAGGTAAGCTGTAAGAACATTTCATTAACCCAGTGGGGTCTTGGTCTGATTGAAATGGTTTTGTTTCTCTTTGTGCATTATGATAGAATATGCTCCTAAATTATCAATTATATTTAACTCCAGTCTAAACTAGAGTAATGATGTGGCTGACAGGAGGAGAGCTGACTTTTAAACCCATCCAGATAGAGCGTTTTCTGACAGTTTTAACTGAACAACACACATGCAGACAATTAGTCAGGTTTTAGAGGCTGGCCAAAGCTAGAGAAGAGCTGGGAAATGTTCCTTAGTGTTTCTCCATAGGGACTGACTGACTGGGAGGATTCCATGGCAGAATGGCTGGCTCACTGCTGCCCTTTCATCTCAGAGACCTGTGTATAATGTGCCCAGACTCTGTGAGAGTGGGTTGGCTGGGGTGAGCACAGCCTCCAGTGGAAGTTATTTTCCCGGTGTGATTCTGGGGCAGAGCAGGTGGCAGCTGCTGTGGCCAGGGCAGGGGTGCAGCTCCTGTGCTGCTGCTGCAGGCAGGGCTTTGCTCCACACAGCCCTGCCTCGCCCCCTCAGCACACAGAGAGGGTTACAGCACTTGGGAATCTCGGCCAGGCTGCCTGGGGAGATTTCTAAATTCCCTGACAAATGTAGGCTTGCTCCTGTCACAAAAAAAAAAAAAAAAAAAAAAAAAAAAAAAAAATCTGAACCCCAACCCAATCTGATAACGCTGCTTTAAATCACTACAATTCAGTTGTTTCTCATCAAGTACAGCTACATCTGCACCTCCCTGAGCATTGGAAGGGATTTGTATTTGAAGTACAGTTTACTTCAGCAGTTTGCACGGAATAATTGATATCCTGTTATTTTCCAAAAGCTTTATCAGGAGTTCAATGTGTGTTAGCTTGTGTGCATTCTCAAACATCTGTGTGGCATGCAGATAAAACCAAGACATATTGATAAGATGGTCCAAAAGGAAGCATTAAATGCATAAATACAGTGTGTCTACCATGACCTGATATGTTGATTTCTTCATAGTTTCACATACTCTCTTGAATTTTGCTGTTAAGCCAGGATTTCTCAGTCAGGGAAGCAAACCCAACTCCAACATCCAGTTTTCCTGCAGTCTTTCTAAACCACAAACTAGCACAATTTATAGAGGAGAATATCTGCTATGACACATTTTCTCAAAGGGAATATTTACTGGAGAATCCATCACCCTAATGGTACCTACTTTAACCTCTATGTTTTAAATGTTTTGCTACAAGTATGTCTCTTCACATGAATTAGTAGAGCCTGTATTAGTCAGTAGTAGACCACCACATGTGGTTTTGTACAGAGAAAGCACCGCAGATCTCCTGTAAAGAGTATGCAAAGTTTTAATGTTTTATATATGCACAAATTATTCCAGAAACAATTTTCTCCTTTTTACAATAAACTTTGACCATGCAAAGATGCACTCTGTGAGCAGCTTTGCACATGATGCTGAAGCAGAAAAATGAATGAGATTCTTACTTTCCTTTTGCTCCTGTTTAATCTGATGACCCTCCTGTACTCTAGTGGTCCCAGAGAAACCCCAAACTATCTTTTATTGTTCTCCATGGCCACATTTTACTTCTCAAATATTTACTGCTCAGCTACACCTAATTGCCTTCAATGTTGCCTCTTGGAGAAGGAATGACAATCAGCCTCTTCAGATTGCTCTTCCCAATGCTTCTACATGAATGATATAGTTACAACTCTCCCAGTACTTTCTTTCTTACAGTTAAAACATCTGGAGCCAGTTACTAACATGAGAATCACAAAAGGGAGAAAGTTTCTAGTCCTTGTGGTTTCTGAGAAAAGTCACTCAAACAAACCCTACAAGCCCACAAACCAGACAATACAGCTATAATTTTATTTATTTAAAGTATCATTAATTTTCAGTACCCAGGGATGACAATAGCATTTGGCTGATCCTCTCATGTCAGTGTGAGCCTGATGCTGTCTCCTATAACGGACAGACAATGGGGTGTTTGGTCAGGGGAGGAACATTTTCCTGTGCCAGGGAAGATGCTCAGAGCAAGGACACTGCTGACCAGCTTGTGGCCATGCTGGAGCAGGAAAGAGCAGTGCTACCCTGCCCATGAGCAAGTGTGACTTGAAGCCTGTATTTATTTCCCACTGTAATGTACCTGTTGTTCCTATCCTCTACAGCACTCACCCAAATGCTTACATGTGCAATAATTAATAAATCAAATAGTGGTATAAAAGCAAAATTGATGCTGCTGTCCAAAATTCACGTGGCTTTGGAATTGGCTCAGAGATAAACTATGCTTCTATAGCCACATGAAAAATTTCTAAGTAGTAGACAACTACTTGTTTGTGAATCAATTTTACATTTTAAAGATATTTCTAGATTTACAATTTGGAGTTAAAGATTTCTAAAAAGCTGAGTTAGAGGAAACTTTTAAGAGACTACAAACCATTTTGGTTTATGTGCAAGAATATACCTGATAGAAGAGAAGCTCCTGGAAAGCTTCAGAAACCTTTAATGTGAAGCCCTTGTCTTTCCCATTTTTGAAATCTTACTCACCTGAGTAAAATAACTGCCAACTGATCCTTTCAATCTGACGGGCTGTAACTTTCTGAGCCTGCCTTGGTCACAGAGGGCCAGGAAAAGCTGCCTTACATTGTCCTTCCTCTCTTGTTCCTCTGTTTCTCAACTTTTTCATCGTTCTTGTGAATTTAGAGAGCTTCCCACTTCTAAACTCTCAAGCTTTCAAAGTGCGACACATGAGTTTAACACACCTTGTTAACTTAATATTTCACAGGAAAGACCTTCCTTTGGAAATATTCTAGGTCAGCATTACCACTACTATGAGAAGTAATTTTTCTGAGGTCTTGATACATACAAGTATCAAGTATCCTCAAATTGTGAGATCAGAATTAGACCCTTTATGGTTTCCCACTGGAAGGTGATTTAAAAAAAAAAAATCAGAGCAATTTTGGTCCATTGCCATCAATGGGAATTGTGAAGAGTTACAAAGGAGAAAATATTCCTAAAACAGAGATGGAAATAGAGAAGGAAAAGCATGAAAGGGCTTCCAGTCATGCAGTGGATGCTGCTCCCTTGTGAACACACTCTGACGTTTCCTTCTTAACAATGAACAAAAGCTATTTTCTCTAAGGAAGAGGACAGGAAAAGGCTCAAGCAAAAGCTGGGTCAGGACTGGTTAGCATGGAGCTTCTGTGTCATTGGTTAGAGGATTAAAGTCCAGTTAAAAGTCTCTCTTGCCTGTTCCCAGCCTTTGCTCTCCCTTTGAAGTCCATCTTGTCCCTCCAAAATGTTGCTTGCTGGTGTCAGTCTTCTATAAATTTCCCTGTCCCAGTCAGCTCCCTATCCAGTCCAGCTTTTATCCACACATCCCTAGAGATGTGCAGCTTTTCCTTTCCAAATCTCCAGTTGTATACTGTCCCCCTCTAAAACTGGATCATTTAAGAAAGAACAGATAAGAATTTGATTTATAAACATTTTTTCCAGCAATAAATAATAAACCTTTATCTGAATGGATCTTGGTTCCTGACACATTTGATGTCCCTACTTTGAAGCACTACTAGCAACTCCCCATCACACAGCTTTTAGTATATTTGGGACTTTGGGGGACTTTTAATTTTCTTTTTTTAATTAATTTCTTCCTTTCAGACCTAGGGGTTGACAAGAATTAAGGAAACACATAGCTTTTTCCAGCTGAAGTAAGATACAGAGATTTCAAAGACCTGAACTAGGCTCACTGTTTCCTAGTGCTTTCAGGCAAGAGAAGCAATACCAGGCCATTATTGCCTCTGGTCCAGCCTGGGGTGGGAGGGCACAGAAATGTCCCCCTCAGGGCAGAGTGTTGGGCAGTGAATTCCCACCCAGGGGCAGAGCACACAGCAGCCAGGCAGTCACACCTCCTGACCTGTGCACCAAACAGAACAGCCTTGCAGCAGACACAGCAGGCACTTCACACACCTTTTTAAAGGGGTTCTGATGGCACCTGGTAGCATAAAACTTTTTATAAAATGTACTTACTTTTTACAAAAAAAACCCAAACAACAACAAAAAAGAACTACAAAACTTTGAAAATAATTAGCAAAATATTAAAGCTGAACAAATATTTAGAAAGAATTAAATAAATTGTCTATAATTTAAAACCCCTTTTTTTGACTCTCAAAACTGAGATATATTTATCCTTTAGTGAGCTCTATACAAATAACGGAACGTTAAAGCCACAGGTAAAGATAATACAGTCAGAATTCACAAAAGTGAAAGTTAAGCACAGATTAATACTAAGATGCAGACTTTGCTGGCTGGATGACTGAACAATATTATTTCAGGAACAGTGAAATACACTTCTTGTATTGTTTTTACACTTGACATGTATATGGACAGAAAAACTCAGTTGTAAACTGGAGAGAAAGCCAGAACTTTCAAAATTAGAGCAATCTGAAGATGTTCAAGATAAGATTTTAAAATAAACAACAGAAAAAGCAGTTTTTCCAGGAGAATGCTTCCTCCCCCTCTTCCCTGTCCCACTCTCCTCTGCCTCCAGCAGAGCCAGCACCAGATGTTTCAGAAACCACACACTGGGCAGATACACAGGATCATCTGTCCCTTCTTCCATAAAGGTCTCATCCAAAGGGAAAAAATTTAGACAACCTAGTTCAAAGAGCACACCAGTAGCACCAAGTAGCAAGCCTTCCATTTTAAATAGCTCTTACCTTTGAAAATAGAAATTTTAATGGAATAATTTTTAAATTTCAAATCCAGAAAATTGGATCACAACAACAGAATGGTTTACATTATATTTTTGTGATAAACACATTAATCTAAAACGCTTCATGAGTATGTAATTTACAAACATGACTAATGAAGACTATTTTCTCAGAATTAAGATTACTGCAAAACTAACACAAAGTCCTGGCAGGGAAGTAACATTTTATAGATTTAAGAAAGAGTGAAATATTTTTACACCGAAATAGAAGGGTTTCACCCTAATCCAGGAAACTTCCTATATGCAAATGCTTTAAAAAAATGTGAATTTAATTTCCTCAAATGAAAGTAATTGTTAATATAAATTCTAAAAATAAAATATTTATTCAGGATTAATAGTAACACTTAATAGAATGGATTTAGACATTGAAATTAACATGAATAATTAAACATGGGTTTGTTCCAAAATAAGATAAATGTGTGGTTAAAGGGATATTTCCTTCTATGTGTGAATGTAACAGACAATATTTTTTCCTCTGACTTTGACTGCTCTTTTACTTCTAAAAGCAGCAACTGTAAAGGATTCCTGGTGACAAGTGCTAGGGTCACAAGCAAGGCTGGGGAGCAGAGGAGAGCAGTGCCCAGGATAGCACTGAGGAGGGGCTGGGGTGGCTCTGGGGGTTTGCAGCCCCTACATCCCCTCTATGACTGCAGAGTGTAAAACACCTCTTGGGTTGCTTTAAAGCATGCAGACAGCCAGTCCTGCCCTGCCTGGCCCAGGATCAAAGGACTGGAAAGGTGGCTCTGTGCCACTGCTCCCCCTGGCTCTGCTCAGCCTCACGAAGGCCAAACTCAGCACAGCTGAGAATCCATCCCAGCACGTTAATCATGGCTTGGGTGGAATTGCTGTCATAGTGAAGTTTTCATTTCCTCCACCTTTTAAAGCCTGACTTGTTCAAAGGAAGACAAGATTTCAATCTTGCAATGAAGCACCTCAGATTGGAAATGTCCTTCAGTTTGCAGTTCTAGAAAGAAGTGAAATTTGTGGAAGTCGAGTATTTATTACATAGAAAATATTCACCAGTGGAATTATTTCAGATGTCACTTGACAGCAACATAAACACAGCACTGTGAAAGACAAATCCTAATCAAGATGCTAAGAGCATTTTCATATTAAGAAAAATGTACTGCAGCTAATATCAAATCTGATTTGCCAAAAGTGCAGGAAATTGAGTTAGGTGTTCACTCTGTCTGGTGCCAGTGGGGCTTCTGGCAGTACAGCATGGCACCAGAGCCTTGGGGGTTTCTTTGTCCACTTTTTTGCCTTCACATGGAGAGAGACAAAGAAAAAAAGAAATTACAGTCATTTCAATGTGGTGAAACAGGGTCACAAGAAGAATTGTACATTCACAATGAACAAGTGTAAATTTGGTGTTAGCCAAATTTCTTACACAGAATGAAATGCATTTCACCACAGTAGAGATATAATTCAAGTCTTTACTGCAGTCCAGCTGCAGTACTGAGTTCAAGAGAATTGTAAGTCCTTTTTTATTTATTATATTTAAATGGCTTACAGAGCAGAGACATACCACAGCTCTGGTGCTCTCAAAGCCATAACTCCATATATTCTAGAAAACTCAAGACTCACTAGAAACAGATGCATATTTATAATATTTATAATTGATACCAACATAGCATTATTTCATTCCAGAAGTTGTTCCTAGGTATTAGTCAGGGGCTACTGTCTCCCATGGACAGGCTGGATTGAGATTTCTGTACACACCAGGATGTGAGAGACCAGAAATATATATGAGGTCACAAAGACCAAGGAGACAAATGAAAACTCCCTGTACAATGATAAAATATTTCTAACTAGGAAAAGTTTGCCAGATTATGGAAATATATTCTTTCTGCATACTTTTTTCCCCTTCAAATCCTAGCCATCTTTAAAAGCCAGGTGACAGCTCTCACAAGAGAAATTTTTCTTCTTCTCTCCTGTGATTTGATTTAGATCTCCTTTCCAGTGACAGACTGCCAGGTTGTGTAAAGCCCAGAGATCTCTACAGCAGGCAGTCCACTAATGACTCAGAGTTTGTGTGAGATAAAGAGAGAGGTATATACAGAGAGCAAGGAGAGAGAGAATAGAAGAAGAAAGAATTAAGCATCCATCTCATTCACCCATCAGACAGGCCCCCCAAGCCCCCAGGCTCGAGCCCTGCTGGGTCAGTGGGAGGCAGAATTATTCCTGCTGGGCTCCAGCCACCCCCAGCTGGTCAGTGCAGATGTTCCATTGCCACTCCATTGATGAGTCACTATAAACTGCAGCTATTTAAAAAGTACAAATGTAGTAGTGTTCCAGTGCTTTGTTTGAATGGCTTGTATTTTTTGTCTGCCAAGTTTGAAAACTTTTCTTTTTAATAAGATGTTTCTTTTTTCCTCTCTTTTTTTTCAATATCAGTTGCAAAACTGCCGAAGTCATAGTCACATGTCAAAACCCTGACACCTACTTTTAATGATTTCCATTTCCATTCCAACCGTCTCATCCACTTAACTTCCTCATTGCTTGGCTACTGCTCCAGCATTCATGTCTACATTTTATCAGTGTTCTGTGGCTTTCAATGGAATAACTCCATGGTCACTCACATACTGTAATACTACCACTATCTTCATTATGTTAAGTGGACTTTACTCCTTCAGCTGCAGTCAAAAAAAAGAGACAGTTAAATTTTCTTTATTTTGGATTATAGTTTTCGACCTCAAAATAATTTGCCTTGGTTCAAATCACGTATAGAACTTAAAAATGAAATCGTTAATGGATCTTTGCTTTAGCAAAGCATAAGGAACTCTCACAGTGTGGGCATTTTGAGAAAAATACCTTCATGACATTCAGCTGAGTAGTCATAATTAATTTAAGTCAACTGTGCCAAAGCAACATTATTACTTCATAGGGGATGTTTGCAATGGAGGATGAGTTATTGACTCAACAGGCCTAACAGTCCTAACAGAGCTTGACCTGCATTTAGCCTGCACTACATACAGCCAAAAAAAATGAAGTCTCATCCTGCAGTTCTCACAGTATCTAACCACTTCCAACGAAAGAGCTTCCCATTCCATTGTGTTGGTAAAATACAAACTACTAATTAATATCTTGTATTCATTATTATAATTAATAATAGTTGTTGGCATCTAGGAGGTTTAACCAAGACTTGGATCCTATTGCAGTGCTTTAGGAACACCCTGGAACAGGCAGCTCTGCCTTGTGTGACTCAGTTTACAAACTAGGCAGCATGGGCAAATGAAATTAGATCCTCTTGAAGTTCACACAATTGAAACACAGAGCTCAGGCAGGGAAAGCAACCATCACAATGGAATAGGACAAAAAATTTCCTGCAGATACTTTTACCCACTCTTGGGAAGAAGTGTAACTTCAGGCCTCAAACCCAAGGAATCACTTCAAGGATTTTAATGATGATGAGAATTGCTTGCTCCTAGATTTTAACGTAGATAAACACAAAATTTATTTTCTTTGCTACAAACAAAGACAGCTTTCAGCCCTTCTTGGAGTAGGAAAGGGAAAAGTAGATTTTAAAAAACTGTGTTTGTTTTGTCAAAGGATGTATGAACTCTTCTTTTGGGCCAAAGTATCTTTCAGGTCATTAGGTCTGTGTGTTTCTGGAGAAAAGGCTTTTTTCTGATGTTTCATACAGAGTGTAGCTTTGGTCAACATGATTCAGAATAAGGAAAGACACTGCACTTCTTTACAGGAATGATGACATTACCACTGAACTCTTGTTACATATATAGGTACAGCCAAGAACAAAGGGCATGCAAAAACAGAATCAAGAGCAATTCTTTCTTAGACACTATTATGAGTTTTAACCTCCAGACAAGAGAGCTAGCAAACAAGTTAATTCCTCAGTCATAAGAGCAGATCACTGCCTGAAGAGCTGAAAGCACTAACTTTTTTTCCTGAAAATTTACCTAAATCAACCTTACTATGTGGAAACTGTAAGCATATTCCACTAGGAAAATAAATCCTCACAGCATTCAGAAAACGTGGTTTATATACTATACTTTGAAATACTTAGAAATACATCCACAGGACATAAGAAACATAGAAGAGGTGAGATGGGTGCTGAAGAGAGCCAGGGGATGTACAGAAGAGCCATATTATCTTGCACATGAATGTCATGATCTCACAATTTCAGGAATATTTTTGACACAAAAAGTTGTGTAGGTATGTGTACACAGAAGACTGTGAATTTATGGTAGGTTGTGGAAGCTTTATTTGCGTGGGTTACTCTCAGAGGTCACCCAAGAGAGACAAAATTAGTTTATAAAAAATCTCAGCTAGAGTAAAGAGCCCAAAGTTCCCATCACAAGGAGAGAGAGAACATTTCTTATACCTGAAAGTTTCTAAAAGAGGTGACAGGTGGGCAAATATGGTTGAGCCTAAAGAGCAAGGAGGAGACACAAGTGACACCAGCTGCAGGGAGAAGAAAGAAAAGGTCTCAAATCCTTGATATACTTTTGTGGCTCTGCCTTCCTTTTCACAAAAAGGTATTTCTTCACAGTGAGAGGTTTAAATAATTCTTTCAGAAATTCCACCTGGTCCTAAGGAGTTTGCTCCCTTGAAAACTCTCAAAGGCGGGCTATTTTTAATTTTCCTTCAGCTATTTCCATTTTTATCATTTTTATCTGCCTTCTAGATAGGAACATGTACTTGGCACAATTCTTACAAACTCTGAGTCTTGGAACCACCTTGTCTTCTACTCTGGGCAGATTTACCAAGGGGCACTGAAAACCCACCAGCAGAGGATGGGTGGTAGGAGAACTAAAGTGAAATCTCACACAACCAAAGCTAATTCAAAGATCTACCATGCACTGCACCCCTGCAGGAAATATTGTCACACGGTCCCTGAGGTCCAGTGATAATAAAGAATGTGCAAGAGAACTTTCATAAATGTTATAATACCTTCTCTTTTTTTTTCTTCCCTGCCTTGGGAGACATGTTCCCAATGGCTAAAGAAAGACAGGAAAGATAACTCCTAACTGGAAGCTGCTGCTGGATCCTGTCCTGTAGCTGTGCCCGTTGTTTGTAATGAAGATGGGAACTGGGACATTGTACTGGCCATGGAATTCATGCAAGTAGATCCAAAGAGGAGTGAAGGCAGTAAAGAATACAGAATTAACTAATTCTTTGCATTTAAATATTCCACATGCCACAGAATGACATGGTTACCTTTACAGTTATTTTAAAATGCTGAGTTTTCCATTTCCTGAACCTGATTTCTTTTTGCTCATTCAGTTTCATGTTGGTTTTTAACCATGAACTGTTTGTCAGCTCCTACAGCCTTCACACCCATGGTAATAACTAGAAAGTCCTCCTAGTATCTGATCTATTGAGAAGAAATTGAGAAGAAAGCAAAGATTATAGCAGGGCTGTAGTGGAATAGATTTTAAAAATAGCGATTTCATTTTAGCACATTTTTAGAGTGAGGCCTGTTTCTAAAAAGGAACTTCCATAAGAATTATGAGGAGAATAAAAGCTAATAAAGAAATGTTTGAGTTTAAACTTGGTAACTGTTCATTTTTCCTAGAACTGTACTAAGGGTCAGATGCAGATGAATATAATATGGAATTCATTAAAAAAATCTTATCTAGTTAATATATAGAATAATAAAAAAAGACAAGTCACATCTTTACCTCTCCAACAGAGTAAATAATCTTCACACACTCCTTTTTTCAGAGACTGACAGAAAGTCACCATATGGGTCATAATGGAAACAGTATCTTCCACCTCTTTGTACCTGAGCAAATGACCTCCTTTCAAGATGAATTTTCCAGAAAGCAGGTAATTTAATTACTTGAGTGCTGATCCACTTCAAAGGTTGTTCTTTATAGGAAGTATAATCAGATTCTGATGCTTTGATCAAGGGAATCTATGAACCTGTTACTCGATCACAAACTCTACTATTTTCCATGAAGAGATAACTAATCAATTACAGAAATACATCTGCTCTGAGTAATGTTATTGATGACTTGACAGAAGGAATGCATAATTCAAAGAGTACAACCCTTGGGAAAGCTGGCAGTGACTGTGGACCAAGGAATTCAAATGAGACAGAGGGTGGCCAGCCTAGAGGTAAGTTGCTAATGATTAATTGGGAATATCTCCTCTGGCTTCATTTAAAATGGAAGATGGCAGTGAAAGGAAGGGTCTGCTGCTCAAGCTGGTTAGAAATATGGTCTGTCAAATCCTGGCACTTTCCCCTTCCCTGAGCAAGCCTGCTCAGCTTCACAGCAGAACCTGATTTTTCCAGCCATACCTGGCCAAGAAAGTACTGGTTCTCTTCCAGGAAAGTCTATCCAAAGGCAGGATTCATTCATCTGTCTTGTATGCCACACGCAAACCTGTGTGAGAAATTAAAACTAGTCCATATTTTTTTAAATGCAATATAATAGTTCACGACTAATTGTACTTGACTGTAGTCAAAGCAAAATTCAACTGTAAGAACTACACCCATGTGCTAAAGACTCTCACTATTGTACTGTGTGAGCATCTCAGAGCATCTTTAAAATTCAGCCATACAGGAAATAAGTGTCATTAACTAAATCTGAGTAATTAAAAACATCCTTGCTGAGCAGAGCACCTTACAACTCAACTGAGTTACACCCAGACCCACAGGTGCCCTCCTCCTGCTCATGAGCAGTGGGTTTCACCAGAAAAAAATGCAAATTTTTAAGCACAAAACCCCCCACTGCCACAACCTTAAAGTGCTCTTGAAATTATAAAATCAACTTGAGGCTAACATAGGGAAGAATCTGAGGGGAATGTCTGGAGAGCTTCAGAGTACCAAAACAAAGCAGTGCTAATGAAGTCATCTTTGCAATCTTATCTTCCTTAAGTAATTCAAAGATCAAAATATTTGTCAGTTAAAAACCTAATTCTTTCCTATATCCATTTAAAATGAAACCAGTTTGGTTTCCTTTTTTTTCATTTTTAACTAAACTCAGCTGAATTTGGTCAAACTTCAAGATTATATTTCATTGCTTTGCTTTTTCTCAGTGCTTCAATGTCCAGTCACAGGCTGACTTTATGCACTGGGGAAGAGATGAAGGTAGCCCTTAGAAAAAAATCTCCTCCCATTTTGGCCTTGAATTTTAAGCATTCACAGAAGGCAGAAGAATAAAGTGTCTGAGGTCTGGACAAAATTTTGCTGAATCACTCAGGTGAGCAGCTCGAAGCTCCTGCTGCGAAAGGCTGCAAGCCTTTAGTGGAGGGCAACCCTCACAAGGTGTGGTTACAGCAGCTGAAATTCAGTGGCAATAATAACTGTCCACAGGCTTTTAAGCAATCCAGGCATGCATGTGAACCTTTTACTCTTTCTCATATTTTGCATCTATGTGAAGCTGTTTATTTTATTATCTTTTATTTCAAAGATGAAGGAAATATGTAGTCCATGCATGGAATTAATAAAATTAAGAAAAAGGAGGGGAAGCACAAGTCATTTTAATTCAGTTTTTATGCAGCATGCCAAAATAGGGTAAAGATAAAAGTGATAGCAGTGCACTGAATGAATTGTAGGATTTGTTTTTATCTTTCTTATTGAACAGATTCCTGCAGTTTACTTTTTTGAGCATCTTACAGCATCTTTGGATTAACCAACAAAGAAATTCCTTCTGCACACAGCATGTGGTCAAATGAAGATTCTGTTCAAAGTGACATGAAATCAGAAATATTGGCTATATAACAGGTATTGTCTTTTTCTATACCTCTGTTCTTCATTGTCAGTAGTCTCCATAACTGAAGAGACACACTCACAAAGAAGTAAGAAATGTTCAAAGTGGGCAACAGATGCTTTATTAGAAGGCAAACCTTTCTCTTTTCTCTATTCATTTTATCCTAACACCAGCAGGTTTCCAAGGGGGAGAAAAAGCAGCTTTGAACTTTTTTTCCTTCCCACTGATGCATTTTTTTAAAAAGGTCCTAATTTCAAATGCTTTAGTGAAGTCTGACTTAGTGCTCTTATGCTACAAAACATTTAATGCTTTAATAGTAGGATCACTATGAGTTCCCCTTTATATTTGCATTCTTTTCTGATTATTAGTTGGACAGACAAGTCCCAGTTATTGGTACTTCAGAATTCTGCTCCTCCAGGACCCAAACAATGCTCATCTTGGGTGGTAGGGAGCTATGGGGGACCTTTGACCCAAATAGCCTGAAAACAGTTCATGGATTCATTCCAGTGTCCTATATGAAAAATGTTTTTACCTCCACCTGCATACAGACCCTGTGATGTTACCACCTTAAAAGGACTTACTACACTAGTGAGGAGTCAGGCCAACCTCTTAATTGAAGTCAGTTGGAGCTTTGCTCAGTCACTGAATACCAAAATGAACCCAAAGGAAATCAGCAGCCAGACCCAAAGCAGGGATAAACCAGGCTCATTGCACAGAAATCCATCTGCATCCTGCCTTGGAGGTCCAAAGGCCAGTGTCACATGGCCAACAAAACAGCATCCCTGGAGCCCTGCTCACATAAACATTTCATCACACTGTATTCAAATTTGGAGCTGCTCACTGTAGTTATAGCATGAAAAAATAGCAGGGCTAGCACATTCTAATATTCCATGTCAATGAACAGGGATGAATAGGCATGAATAGGGCTTAATGCCTATTTATGAGACTGTGTAGGAGCCATGTGGGCTGGATGTACCTCAGCCCTGGGTACATTCTCTCCATGGCAGCACAGTAGCTGCCATTCAATGCAAAAGTTCTGTATAGACCAGCAAGAGTATCAAAGTAGCAGTGGACTAACCAGGACTCAGGGACATGAAAAGAGATGAAATGCTAGTAAAAGACTAAGTAGTCAGCAGGGAGAGTTACTAGACTGTAATTTTGTGTAGCACATCACATTTGATGTCACTCTGAAACTGCATCATAAATGAACATTTTATTTAATTAATACTCAGTCAAATTATAGAATTTGTTCAATTGCTGATCAGCTTCAGATATTGTTCTCCATCTGAATAGCTTAACACGTTCAAGAATGTCAAAACAGGATGTTCTTGAGCTCTGGTTCTAAGATTAATGGACTCTACAGAGAACCAGAAGCAATGAGAAACCAGTGAGCTTCTTTTCTTCCAGGGGATTCAGTGATTCTGAAGTCTGGATTCCATCTTATTTTAGCTCCTAACCTGTACCTCAAAGGGTAATGATCTGTTCAAATGCTCTTGGGCATCTCTCCTTTTCATGCTTTCTTTTCCTTTTTCAGAAAAATAGACAAAGCAACTCTTGGTGATTTTTAAAATGTGTTTTAGGTAAGAAGACAGAAACCAGCCTTTCCTTCATGAGACTTAACATCCCCTCACTTTCCAAAAGCTCAACTAGTCAGAAGTTTTAATTACAAACTACACTTTCAACTACCAACTTCTGCTCACAGAAGAACTATAGCAGTGGTAACTTTTACAAATAAGCACAATGATTATGTGCAGCAAATCTGTGTTTCTTTGTAAAATAATCACCTGAAGGAGGTGCATGAAAGAAAGAAAATTATTTGTAGAATGGGACCATGCATCTTGCTACTGAAAAAATATATGTATTGAAAGGTATCTTTCCAAAGAAAGCAAATGAACTTATAAAATTAAAGTCAGGAAAGCAGGATTACATGAAGAAAACAATAATGGGGAGAAGGTCAAGAAAGATTCAGAGAGTACATTGCCAAAGAATAAAGCTATTGTGTAGATGAACTGGATTAAATTAACCTCCAACACTAGGGCTCATTCAGAATAGAGAGTAAAAAGTAATAATTTTAAAAGGGTGGAAGTGACCTAAGTGTGCAGAAATTGCAGACATTACTTTATAAAATAGGATATTGTGGTTTGCATCTAAATATGTGAACACAATCCAAGGTTCTGCTGAACACTGAGCTGTGACCCTGTTTGTATGGCCAGGGTTTGCACAAGAGGGAGCACAAGGCAGTTGGCAGAGGAGGAGGCTGTTGCAGTCTCAAGCTTTCTGAACATTAAGTCCTGTGTGCTTTCTAGTCCCTCTACATTTCTACTGGAGCAAGGTTTATTTAGAAAAGATTCTTGTTAGAGCAGATTATCATAACTGGAGGGAAAAAATAAAAAAGGCCATTTTTACTCATCTATCGCCACTAGGTTCAGAAATCAGTTGTTCTTATCACAGTATCAGAGCAAGCTTGACAAAATATTGCAGTAGCTGTTGTTGGATCAGTGGTCAGTGCTGCTCCTACCCCAGAGGGCAGAGCAAAGGAAACCTCGGGTGGTCACAGATACATTAAGTGAGAGCTGGGGAGGAAAGAGAATATAATATAAAGCAGTCATTATGCAATGCACTGTGAAACACAGTGAAATTGCTGAACTGCTCTAATAGTTCAGTAATTCCTCCTGCTGAAAAGGAAATAACATGGAATAAATTTTAGAAAGCAAGTCTTGAGTGACAACAAAGAAGGAAATGGTCAAGCTACAAGATAAGTATGCAGCAAGCAGAAAAACTAATTTAGCTGGAATCTGAAAAAAACCCCCAAACCATTATGGCCAATAAATTAAATCCTAGATATAGTAAATGGAATGGTTTAGTTTGTTTGGGATTTTTGTTTGGGTTCTATTTTGTAAGCCAACTTCAGAAAGACCAGCATTTGCCTAGTCTATTTTTATTTACTCACATAAAAGAACTTACAAAATCTCTAACACATGGAAGTGGCAGGGACTTTATGTTAAAGCCCAGCTACAAGCATTCTGCTTCCTGAATTGCTGTGCTTTAGCACTGAGTGAGTTTCCAAAAGCCATGCACAGGGCAAGAATTTACTCAGACAATAGGACTGTTCACTTTGGAATTCATCCTTCCCTCAAAGTCTCCCACTCACAGAATGTTTCTGTTCTCATCTCTAAATGCATGGACAAAAGCCACTGGCATATACAGAAAGAGAGAAGGGACACAGACTACTACAGATATGATGACTGATGAAGTTCAGCCCCCAGGCAACTACTTCACACTGGCAGATGTCCTCTCAGGATTGCCCAGGGTACTGTACAACCTCTGGCAGTTTTATCTGAAGGCTAGGGTTTGGAAGCATGCAAGTAGTAAAGCATTAGCCCTGAAATGCTAAAACTTCCAGGGAAATAACATTTGAAGAAGGACAGAGGCATTTTCATCTGGTATCCACTGCTAAGAGCAACCTTTTAACTTGGTGCTGGGGTCTAAGATCCTGAGAAAGATAGGCCCTTGCACTTACATGATCATCACCTATATCAAAAAACTCAAACAAAAAAGAACATCTCTCATGTAAATCTCTTCAGGAAATGAATAGAAAGACCTGAAAAGGTTAAAGGCTACAGCGTTTAGAGCTTTTATTCATACCAAGAAAAAAAAGGAGACAGTGTTCAAAAGTTTTATTCTTAGGCCGTTTTCAACAATTCCCTTTTAAAAAAACCCTACTTTTATGAGAACACTCTTACCTTATTCAGAAGGCTCACAAATAGTTTCTTTTTCTTTCCCTCTATGTATGCCTCTGTGTGTCTGAGAATAACTGCAAGAGTGTAAATCTTTCAATTGTTCTTTATGTACTCCCTTACAACAAATACCATCTGAAGAGTCAGGGGAGTCCATTTAAGCTCTATTATGTTTCAGATTTAAACATCCCCTGACATCCCCTCTCAATTAGATTGTCGCTTCAAGTATTAGAATAATTGTTATAAGATGCTCAGCACAGGCCGCTCTATGTATTTATAAATACACAAAAACCACACACATTTGTGTACATGTATATCACACTTGCATATACATACATATTCCATGTAAATACATACGAAAACCTAATCAAATAGTCTGGACAACTTTTCTACCTCTGAAGATGTATACCCACTACACAACTACATTTATTCACTTGTATCCTGAGTCTTCTTCAGAGAGTTGCTGCTCTGGAAATAAGTATTTCAAGAGAGCCCTTAAAAAAAATAACCCAGATCTCTCAAGATGAATGAAAAATCTCCATGTGTGTTGCTCATTTTTGTGGATTCCCCTTTTTCTGACAATATTGGCACTTTAGCATCCTTGCTACTACGAGGACCTTTTGATCTCTACAACTCGGCGCCACAAGATTTGCCCTGTGTGTTGTGAGAACTTAAAAAGAATTGTTTAAGGAGGGCAGCTCCTGTGTAATTGCACATTAGCCATACTTAGAACGATTATGGCTTTCCTGACATCAGAGTGATGGGTTATTAGCAGTATTTTAAGGTTTCTGTGCTGGGAACACTGCAAATCACCTCTGGATGGCCAGAAGATTTGAGTCTATAGCAATTATGAGGGAAAAGGTAGTTGACTCCTGCATTGCTTAAATCAAGACTGTTGCTGATGGGATTTATGCAGTGGTGAAATGCTCATTCCCTTCTCTATGCTACACCTTCTTTTGCTGTATCATACCAATACGGATCCTGAATCTTTCCTGTACTGAGGACTGAGTGACAGGAACATGTCAGAAATCACAACACAAATGTCATCCAGGAAATAATAATCCTGTCATTATGATAAACCCTTCTATTAAAAAAAAAAAAAAAAAGGCATTGGCCATTACAGATGTCTGTCTTGCTTATTCTTTTTCTCTTTCTAATATTTCAGTCCTTCTATTAAAATTTTACTGAAAATGTAAAAATGAAACATCTTTTTTTTTACTTCCTTTAAATTTTGGCGATTAGCAAGCTGTCTGTGAAGTATTTCCAGAAATCCCACAATAGTTTGGACTTTTAAAAATTACTTTTATTATTAAGATGAGGCCTGAAAATTGAATTTTTACATACTTTCTCCATAACATCTCAGATAACATACCCATGTGCATGACATATGATGTATTGCCCTCATAGCATGCAATTACTGGTATCAATATTCCAAATGCTATTTAGCCAGTCTCCATGTCTCAAAGATAAATCATCCAAATTATGCACAACTTCACTACAGTGAACTACTACATACATAGATGACTTCAGTCTGCCATGTTTTCAAAACGAAAAAAAAAAGTTTAAATTCCTTTGTAGTACTCTAATGAATAAACATTATTCTTTTTATCCCAGACCTGGGTATTCTTCACTAATTAATTTCCATAACATTTGAATTGGAAGGAATCAGAGCTCAGAAAAAAGATCAATATCAACTGACTGATGAGTTTCTACCTATTCTCTTCAATATAACTCAAAGAGAACTTTTGATCACTACCAAATTTCTAAAGGGAATATGATTTCAATGTTAAGACTAATGAGACTAGTTTAATCTCATCCCTACAAACAAATCAGCTTAAGCCTAATGAAATCTTATTTTTGTACATTAATGTACAAAGGAAACAGTTCAGGGTAAACAGACTTGTAGTATACATTGTTTAGAGACTATTGACTTTCGAATTAGCCTGCTTTTCAAACACTTCACGTCAAAAATATAGTCAAAATGCAAATGCAGCATAAACGGCTCTATAATAAATGCTCATTCAACATTTATTCTTTCTCAAATCATCTTTTAAAGCTCTTTCATGCTAATGTCTAGAAGATGTGACATTAGAAAAATTGCTTTGACATGCTAAGGGGCTCCAAGATTAACAAAAAGAGAAAGAACAAGATAAAGCTTTCAAAAGACCTATTTCAGAGGAATTATTACTTCCTTTGAAAGTCTTCCAAGGTTGCAGTGCATTTAAGCTTGTTGGCATACATGTAAATGAAGGACTACAAAAGTATTGCACTAAATGCAACTTGAATTAAACCTTCAGGCTAATGTTAAGGAATAAGGATAAAGGCCAGATCCTAGGCTGGTAACAACTCATTTAAATTAAAGTTCTTTATTTGAGGATGTGAGGGAGAATTATTTTTTTTAAATCAATACAAGAATTTATAAACATAATTCCCATGTAAAATGGCACAGACTGATGAAGCTTCCTGATTGAGCAAGTGGCATTCTAAAGGGGTATATTAATGTACTATGAGCTATGCTGCAAAATAAAAACAGTTTCAACCAGTAATTACTCTCCTTACACAAAAAAATTCCACCCACCACCAAAAATCCCTGATTCCATAACTAGAAGACAGTGGGGATGTAGCAATCATGGAAAACATTATTTTGACTTGTAAGCACTAAGCTGAGATTTAAGTCTCTTATCCTTTGAGGTCCAAGGGAATGTTAGGTGCAGTTCTAACTTTCTCTTTAAGGTTTGGTGGAAAAACCTCACAGAGAGAAATTAGATAGAATAATTAAATAAATAAATAATATCTCAGAAATATCTGGAAACATGTAAAGTGAACGTAGTTGCAAAACCCAGTGAGGGTTGTGATTTAAGAACCCCCCAGTTTGTTGCCTTCCATTCACTAACCTCATGCTTCTTGGCAGCACAGTAGTTGCAAGATAAATTTCCAATTACTGGTAATGATGGTTTCATGGCTCCTTTTTTTCACGATGTTTTGGCTTTATATAAAGCAAACTTGGTTCATGTTTAATGGTGCATGCAATGCATTCCAGAAAGCATCAAAGGCACGTTTAATCATTACTTTGCTCAGTAATATTCTTAACTTGTTGCTCAAAACCATACCCACTCCTTCCAGTAGAATATGTCCTTATCTCTCACTACCTTCCAGCATCAGAATTTCCATGCTGGCTGTACTTGTCAGCCCCTGAAGCTTACACTTGCTCGAGTGGTGACATTGTCTTTCTGCTCTCCTTGTCTTGCATTCTCTCTCATGCCCACATTTAATTCTCCTTCATGAAAGGTATTGTTTCCCAGAGTAATAAAATATACGTAATTTGAAAACAGACCAGGATGGACCAAAAAAAATGTTCTTCCTTGTCTGGCCTGTCTGGTCCTCTGTGGAGATATTCACCAAAATCTGTCCCCTAGTGAAAGACACTATCATGTATTAGACTGCATTTACAGTGAATATCCACCCGCGTGTGTGGCTCTATATGAGTGAGCCAATTCCTATGTAATGCCTCCATTAAATGATAAACCACATTAACAGGTACATTTGCAGAAGTGTTTCCTCATAATTTGCAGTCTTTGCTATCACAGTTTTGATGGCAGACTAAGCACTGCCTCAAAAGGACCACATCACAGCAACAACAGATGTAAGAGACATCTGCAAGACATCCTTCTCAGAAAAATCACAATTTTCTCTAAACAGGTTGCTTTGGAAAAAATAGTCTAATAGCATTGAAAATTGACATGAATGTTAGTAAGAATTTTAGATCAACAACATATGGCAGAAGAATTCATGATATGTCTGCAAGAAAATATGGTTTAAGAGAAAAAATTGGTGAAGAGCACCATCTATACACATTTCCTTTTTTTAAGGTATCTCAAAAGTATATGCCACTTACACATGTAAGTCACATGCAAAATCCCTCCAGTTAGCACCTCCACTTTCTACAGCTACAGAGTCAAGACCCCACTACAAACTTGATGGCATGAACTTGAATTTGGGTAGTTTTTTGATGGGGGCTCAGCACCTCACTATTCACAAATATAGATGCATTAGAAAGTAAATTTATTCCTGCTGGATGAGCTTAGACAATGCAACTTTCAATCTGTAAAATCAGAAATTGAAATACACATGTAGAAAACTGAGCAAACACAAAGTAGTGTTTAACTAAGTCTTCTCCTAACTTAAGCTGCTAGAGATGTCAGTGCACATATCTAATTGATGTATCCAATTAAAAAAATAAAATACATCTATCTCCAGTATTATAATGAAATTCACACTTTGAAATGCTGGTCATTGAAAATGTCATTGTAGCTTAAAGATGGGCTAATTCCTCACTACAAAATTATGTGCTCATATTGTCTTGTAGTTACCTTAAAACAGGCATAGTCATATACAAACAACAAAAAGAGAACAAAAACATCTTCCTCATTTTAGCCTTACACTTTTTAATTCCCCACAGATACATCACATGATATAATTAGGGAATTTGAGATGCAATTCTACACATCCCTTTTTCTTGGCTCCCTTTCTCTCAAGGGAAGGAAGGAAAGGTTCCTGAGATGAATGTAAGGCTGTCAGCATTTGCTTTGGTTGCACTTATATTCCACCTGAACACTGAACCACTAAAAAAATGAAGCTCTTTGATGCAGACTTCCATTCATCTGCCTGTAACACAAAATGTCTGGAGCAAAACATCTTCTAAGCTGCTACTTTCCTATATGGGTAGTTCATCTGAGACTGCTGAGCAGGGAATTGAAAGAGATCATCTCCATAAAAATCTGCTTTGGATAGTAACTTTGATAGGCCCAATAAATTTTGTAACAGAAAATTTTAATAAAAAGTGGTCTTCTTATTCCTGAGATTCCATGCATAGTGATTAAATCACAAGGAAACACCTCAGAATACAACATTACACTACTCACTAAGCCCACAGATAGAGAAACAACTTTTGTTGATATACATAATCATGTATTATTATGATGTAAATTAAAGTGGCTGATTGATGCATACTATGGTGAGTGGCCAGGGCAGTAGCCCTGGAAAAGGGAACAAAATTCAGTGTAATTAAAATTTTCAGTAATCCACCAGCTGCATGTCAGTGTTTCCAACAAAGCTGTTGCTGCTCAGGTGTAAACCCCTCTGGAGTGTAAATGCAGAAAAAGTGAGCTCCTGCCTCCTCTATTGTGTGATCTCTTCCCACACTGCATTCACTTTGCCAGACTGGTATTCCAATAGAAAAGCAGTCCTTTTGCATTCGCTTGATCTGGCCCTTATGATATCAAACTGACTCCACACAATTTTGGGAGAGCTCCCAAAGTCAGCTGGTCATGCAGTAACATCTGCACTACATCCCATCAGCTCTGGACTGTACACGCAGAGCTCGACTGGGTCTCCATAAACTCTCTTTGCCTTGTTTTCCCTTACACTTTTCCAAAAGGCCTTAGTCATGCACTAAATGTTTCGTTCCAAGATGAAAATACAAGGACAAAAGCTCAGTCTTTCTACCCAACTGGAATCTGCAGCCAGATGCGAAGATATCTATAGCTCAAACAGAATTTATGAGCTGTACATACTTAGATACTAGAAGTTATCAAAGCCTAAATTAATTCTGGTCATGACTCTTGCTGCATACTTTCAAGCCAATACATTTTTTCTGCACTTACCATTAAAAGCAGCACTATGACAGGCATATTTTTATATGCTACTGATACACATAATTAACACCACTGTCACTGGTCATTCTACTCACAACTTCAGTACATTATGCTGCTGGGCTTAGCCCCTGTGCCACAAACTCTCCTGTGCTCTTGGGATCCACGTGTTCCTAATTACATTTCCACATGCCAACAAATTCTTGCGGCTACTACAGGTCATCAGAAGGCATTTTTTCCACACACATAGCTGTGTTATTCTTTCCTAAATCAAACAGTCCAACAGAGATCTGGTATGGTTCAGCTACCCTTTACATGCCACAGAGAAATGCCTTGGAAATCAGGACAGGGGGCTCAGACTTTAAGGACCATTGCCCTTGCAGGAATATAATGCCTCTTAGGATCACTATCCTTGCAGGAATACAATTATGCTTAGTCTGAAATCTCATTTATGTCCAGCAAAATTAAATGCAATCATTTATTTACAAACAAAGCAACCATTTGCAATTCACTCTCATCACCACTAAAAAACTGGAAAGATGCACTGAAGGAGAGAAAAAAATATAATGCTTAACTAAGAAAAGAAAGAAAACTTGTCCTCTCTACATCCAACCGATATGTTCACAGGTGTTTACACACTGCCTCAATCAGGAATTTGGATTTTGAAAGATCTTTAGTTTAAAGAATGCTGGCTTTCTGTAAGCCCTTGTAACTAGGGGACTCCAAAAAGTGAGGAGACTCCATCAAATTTCAACACCTTTCTTATATTTCCCTGCAAATATAATTGTACAGGAAACTTCTTCTTTTAGGAGGGTCTTGACCCTCTCTCCTTGGGTTATCCTCTGCCTTCACAGCTGCTGTGGCAAAAGATATTATGTGAGAAGAGTTAACCCACAGAAGAATAAGACACTTTCTAATTAGGTAAAGCAGTATAAAAATCTCAGTGCAAAAATTTCCATATGTTTACCTGAATATTTTACATATGTTTGGAAACTGGCAATCAAACTTCAATGAAAAAATATGCAGGTGACTAATATAGTTCAATATTTAGTATTGACTGGGATGAAATATAAGAATTTTGAGTGTAATAATGGGCTTGAGATGATTGACCTCAGTTCAGCTCTGAAGGGAAATTATGACAACCTTCAAGAGGACAACTAAGCAAATATATTTACTGCAGCAAAACCTGGTGGGCATAACTAAATGTGCCACCCATATATGCAACGAAGGGTCACATCTACTATTTGTTACCATTGCTGGGAAGAGATAGACTCCATATTACAGCTACACCAAGTCTCAGAATTAGGACAGAGTCTCCCCACATGTCTTGCCATCTTACCATAAAGATTATCCTACAGCCCCACACAGCTGCAATCAGGACAGCAGCTCCATAGGAGGAAGCCATAAAACTTTTCAAATAATTAATTCAGGCTATGCCTGAAACATCCTCTTGTTGGCTTTAGGACTATGGAAAACTCTGTACATAACAAACATATGCCTTTTTCTCTGTTTCAGTTCAGCAAGAGTTGATGTGTCTGTAAACTTTAACATGTACCCTCAAAGAATGTTTGTAATTATCAAATATATGGTGATACTCTGATCTGCAAAACATATGACTGTAGAAGAAAGGTTTACGTTCATGGTATTAAGGTAGAATTGCCCCAGAAAAATACTTGAGGAAATCAGTCTTTTAAACAGAAAGCAATTCAAATGTGTGGAGAGGAGAAAAAAAAAAAAAAAAAAAAAAAAAAAAAAAAAAAAAAAAAAAAAAAAAAGGGTTCGCTGCACTATGATTTAGGGAAGTTAGTCTTTTACACTTCTAAATTCTATTTCTCAGATACACAAACAAGATTATGGGGGACCAATGTCAAGATGCTTGGTACCAAAAATTCCATAATCATGTCTTTATTTTTAAGATTGATGCATACAGTGCTTTCATCTTTGGGTGCTACCTATTTTTCCTAATTAGCAGTTTGAAAGAGAATGCCAGAGTTTTGTAATGCAGAGGGAATGCTTTTTTCTCATCTCAGTCTGTTCCAAAAGTCCTGTCGACTAGCAGGAATCTTTGAAGTTGTTCTGTGACTCTATCCCTTGAATCACAATCATGTCTAAATGCTCTTACTCATGCTTACATTTGGCTTCTATTTTCCCTGTTTCCTGAAGCAGGCAGTTATTTGTCCATTATAAATTATTCTATGTCCATCCCTCACACCAGTCACAGAAAAACTAAAACCTGAGACCTCTTTATTTAAAATATAATTAGATTGCACATGGTATAAAATCTCATTTTATCCATAAAGAAGGAGAAGAATCAATTGAGAGGGCTGCTCCCTTCTGATTTGGGAGCAGAAGCACAAGCCCCCTTCCATGGGACACCAAGCAGGAGCTGTTCCTGCTCTCTCAACATCCCTTTCTGCACCTCATGTATAGAATCTCAGGACATCCCAGCCTAGAAGGGACATCAAAAGACCATTTCTCCAATGCTGCAATGTCTCTCTGGAGAGACAGCGCCTCTTGTAGACTTTCTTGCAGGTAGAAGCAAGTATGGTTTAGACAAGGGAAAGGTGACACTATTTAGAAGCAGCAAAACTGTTCTAAATGCAGAGTTTTCCCCTTCCATCAGCCAACACTCATCAGGCTTCTGTGGTGGCCATTCATTTAGAGCAGGAGTTGCAAAGGCTGTGGAAGGAAGGATCAGTCTCTCAGAGCTATGCTAAACAAAGAGAACTCACCTGTCCCTCCTGGTGGACAGGTGAATTAACCCCAAGAACAGTACATCTGACAAACTTTAAAAAAACCTTTTCTTCATCAGATTTTTGCTAGAGCAGATTAGAGAACGTTTTAGTCCCCTTTCCTCTCAGAGTCACAGATAAGTAGTGATGAAAATTCAGTCTGCTGCATTGTGGGCCAGAAGATTTTCCACCCATACACTCTGACTGGCAGGTACCAGAAGCTCTGGTAAATACTCTCAATGGCCACCTAGTAACAGCATTTAGACAGATGTCCTGTGCCTTAGCATGTCATATTTTCTGACAACCAGCACAGAATTCTCATTTTCTAGTAAAATTTTAAATAAGGCTTTTGCCTACTTCAAATATTTTTCTGACTAAAACTTCTTCCTCAGGCAACTGTTGTATTTTAGTCCTAACTAAAAATATGGTACGACCCTTAGGAATTGAAATCTGCTTTACTGCTTAAGGCTTGGAACTTAAAGCTCTACTGGGCACAACAATTAAACTCTACACAGTTTACAGCCCTGGCTAGAACTGTTTATACTATTTTGTCACTAAGACAAAATGAACCAGGCAGAAAAGCATAAACTACCTCAGCCCTAGAATGGGCAGAGTTATGCACTGGTATCTTGTTTGCCTAAATTATCATTTTGTCTTTTTACAAACCACAGAGGGCTATAAATCAACAAGCAGTATAAAATCCTGGCTCTGACCTTTCCTCACTAGACTAACAGCTTTATTTTAGAGCATTATTGGAATCTGGTTTACATAGTTTGTATGCAAGGAAGAACAAACCAAACAAACATTAACATTTACATGCTATTAAAAATTTTTAATAACTTTTTCTAACAGTTTTTGAATGTAGAACAGGATGGTACCAGCTCAGCAAGGTAAAAACAGATAGTGAAAAAATGCAGAAAACTGAAGCTTCCATTGCTAACAAGGGAAATTGATACTTTTTTTATTGTGCCTGTAAATCTTTACAGTCACAAATTAAATTTCAGTGTCACAGTGAAATCTTGAGAATTTTGTAATTAGAGTTATTACATTGTAATAGCTATTTTTTCACCCTGCCACTCCTGTTTCCACAGACAATATTCTCTTAAAGTGAAACCTATGATATCTAGCATATAACTCTTCCTGGAACAAGGGGAACTTTATCTGTTGAGAAACACTCAGACTTGTCACAAAGCACTACCATGTACTTGTAAACAAATATTCTGCCTTCATTCTGCACCCCTTATGGTAAAATTAAACAGCTCTTGTGTCTTGTCCAAACATCCACTGAAAGGTTTCAAACAGCAAGAGAGTAAATTGACTCTAAGAGAGGGATAAGGTACAATAACAGAAGAACAAAATCTTCTCCCTTCCTTGTGACAGTCTAAGAGTTCCTACGTTTGCTCTTGCAGGACTAGACAACGATTAATGTTCCAGCTTGAGCGACTGTGTCTCGCAAGAGGGAAAAAACTTCTTTCCCCAACAGCATTCTCAGTATAGTGGGAAATCATCTCTGGGCCTCAATCTCAGAAAAGCAGTCTTTTTCATCCTGGAGTTCTGGTGCTTGGTCCCCTGTTACCATTCTTTCACATGAATCAAACCCCAAAATGTTTCTCCATAGATGCTTCAGAAACTGGAACAAAATATCCTTTATTTGTAGATGCACCTCTGCTAAGACAGATAAAGATGCCAGGCTAAAGCACTTCCATGTTTCACTCCAGCTGCAGGAGCACCATCTCATTCATGCTGTACTGCAGGTTCCACATGCCAACCAACTGCTCCAAGCAGAGTTAGGAGATGTTGGAGAGAATCATTAGCTTCCTTCAGGTTAAAGTGACATCCCACAATGTACAGGGGTGCTATCTGAAAACCTCGGGCACAAAGCACACTAGCAAGCTTACAAAGCAGCATCAATATGTTTTCTGTCCCCTGCTGCTGGATAAAACATAAGCAAATTAGTTTGATGATTTATCCCCACCTAGATAAATGCTTGCAAGTACAGAGTGGAGGATTTCAGAATTCTTAAATATCATAACAGCATAAAAAATGAAGATAAAGCTCTGGATGTCAGTGGTGCAGATCCTTTGTCAAATAAGCAATACTCTCGGAATTTAAGTCCTAATGACTTATCTTAGAAAGTGTAATTACCAACTAACCATGATCATGGACCACTGGAACACTAGAATTCTTTGGCTATCCAATAGTTCATGTGATAAAGGAAGGATGTGGTCTCTAAGACAGTTATTGTTAGGTAAAGATTTTTGGGCATTTTTATTAAGCTCTTAATTTGAAAAAGCTTGACACGAGCAAAATGTCATTAGAAGTTCAGAGCATTCATCTGAAATACATGATACATGAGAGGAGACAAAAGAGACTACAGCAATGGGTCAAGTCAAAATCTTACCAAGACAGAAGCTCTGTAATGACAGAGAAATCAAGACTATTTCTTGATCATCCCTGAGAAAAAGTAATTTGGCATCATTTCCTTAATTCATAAACACACTTATCCAAGTATGAGTTCAAATCCTTTTCTTATAAGATCACGTGGTCTGGGGGTGTATTGTCTTCCTTGGTACTTCTGTGCCGCACCTACAGCTTTGTTATTTCTATGTGACTCCATTTTAAGGCCTCCAAAGCAAAAAACTGCTTTAAAATTGTATGATCCTTCAGAAAACCCCGATACCTTTCCTTTTTCAGGAGAGCAGCCATTGTGATCGTTCTTTTTTTTTAATTTTAACGTCAGTTGTGGGTACATTCCATAAAATACTTCAACCATAACATATTTGTGGTCCACTTATGTCTTACTCATTTTGATCCTTCATCCATGTTTGTAAGGATTTAATCATGGGAGTAATCCTCCTGGTTTATTTGAATGACCTTGATTAACTGGTCCCTAAATTTCTAAATATTTTCATCTAGATCTCTTAAGTTTACAGAAAAGTGCCATTACTTGACATGATCTGAATTTCGACTTGAACTGTGATTTCATTTCAAACATAGTATTAGTTTTTCTTAATTTTTTTTAATGTTCCAGAGTAAAAGAAAGTTTTAAAACAGCAAAAAAAAGGCAAGTAAAGTAAAACAAACCTTGCTTATCTTGGGTGATACACTGGAGAGTTCAAAAATGTGTGAACAGAACAGAAGAAGCAACGAACAGTACTTTAAGACTGAAAAATTTAATAACCTAGAAGAAAATCAGATGAGAGAAGTACAAAAATAAAAGCATTTTATTGTAAAGTTTAACAGAAATAGAAAGATGTTGTATAACTTAGGAAGGATTTCTGAGCAGCTAAAGGTTGCGAGGGGATGCTTTTTCCTGTCCATATTTTGCTGGCAGTTACCATTTCTGAGAAAACAAATCACTAATAAGAGTGTAAAAATTCAAGCAATGTATGTCAAATGCACAGTGCCATTGGGAGGATCTGGTGCACAAGCTTACTCTTGATTTAAATAACACTGGCATTGGTACTTTAGTGGGTACTTCATATAACTTGTTAAACCAGTTGGCATTCATTGACCCTTCATTTTTGTAAACAAGATTGAATGAAAGCCAAATTGCACAAAATGGCAATGGGAATCAACTTAGTTAATGGAGTGCCTAAGCCAAAGATGTTTATGTAATTTTGTTATGTAAATGTTAATATCTGAAAAGCATTAGCAAATGATAACTATGGCACAGTGGTATTGCTATTCATTCTACAGGATTATTCACAATTCTTCAAATAACAGCTGAAAAAGCTCATTTAGTACAAGCTATTCAAAAGCTATACTTTTGAATCCTAAACCTCCAGCCATATGGCACTGGAAAGAGATGAAGTATTTTTCCTTAGAACATTATAGTAATGAACAGCTATTCAGTATGTCAGTATGGAATTATGTTTATCTTATATGTGGGCAAAGTACAGAAAAATAACTCATTTCCATGAGAATAAAATAATACTAAACATATCATATCTATATCAGCAGCCGTTGATCTGAATCTCCTTAATTGTCATGCTAATTTAAGCCTCAAAATACAGTCCTCCCTTACAGTAATTCTGTGAAGCAAATGGAGAATCTTAGTCACAAAAAAATGAAGCGATGATTATCTTTTTCACTCAAGAGAATAAGTTTAATAACTTCCCCGTCCTTGCCTTTTGTGAATAAAAATAACAATCATCACCAGCTATAAGTAAAATATCCTAATTTTCTACCATGCCTATAAGCAAAGGGATAAAATAATGAGAAAGCAAAACAGCCACTTCTGTGGTAAGAAGATAGAAGACAATCTGCAATCCCATACAGTAGCACAGCTGATAAATGACTATCATACTATAGTCCTTTGAGTAATTTTCTTTAGGTTGACAAAGTGCTGCTGCTGAATTCACAAAAAGGTAGTTGGTCCACCGAATGCAGATATACAATTTAAAATGACAGTATAAGCTCAGCATAAAGGTCCATGAATGCTATTTGCAGTACAGCTTTGTAGAGATTTGAATTCCTAGTTTCAGCAAATGAAGTGATTGCAAATAATAGCAGCTTTTCTAGTGTATAGCATGTGCTTGGGTCTTTGAATTAATTGCTTTGCCTTTGTAAAGGCTGAGGCACAGTAAGTGGTATTACCAAGAAAGCCACATGTTCAGAAAGGGAGGAGGGAGGCAGTCAAATTACTAGCCACAAATGACTCTTACACCATGCAGGAACAGACAGTGGGATGTACAGTTAAGTTAAAAGGTGATAAAAAAAGGAGATAGGGTAAAAAATGCACTGCATCATTTAGAAAAGAACTGTGGGGTGGCTGCGCTGCAAATAGAAGGTACGTAAGCAGGCATCTTCTTTGTCAGCAAGGCTGAGCTTACATAATTATTTAGCCTTTTCCTTGTTCATACTCCATATTCATTTCCTACCTAATGTTGCTGAGAAAGAGAGGTAGACAAGAAGCTCTAGAATTCTAATAACACAAAGGCCTCAGCTGCTTAATTTTACTTGATTTTTGTGGCAGTCACCACATGCACTTACCCTAAATCAAATGCTCCTGCTGTGCACAGTGCCAGTACTTACAAGATCAAAGCCTTACAATAGATAATGTGAGTTAGTAAACTTTTAAAATATTAAAATTGAAATGGGACACATTTTACCAATCTCATAATTTCAAAAGTAAGCTTTCTGTGTACCATCTCCATCCACAAATGCTCCCCCCACTCATGCATAGATATATTTGAGGCCTTCCATTACAATATGTTATGTCAGTGTTGCTACGGCTAAAATCCGATGGTAAAGCATAGATACTATGGGATTGTTGTTGTCTATCCCATTTTAAATGGGAGACTTCTTACACACATTGCCAAATGTATTTCAGGACATATTTGCTGGATGTTCCACAGTAGCTGTGACACTGGGAGCTCCCATTACTGAAGCTGAATAAGGCCCAGCCAATACACTGTTCCTCCTCAGCTTGGATTATTTTATACTTTTTCATTAATTTTGCTTTGCCATATCATGCTATGGGACAGGCTTATTTAAATATTTGTTTAGTTTGAGTTGGACTCCAGGACCCTTGTGGGTCCCTTCCAACTCAGGATATTCTATAATTTTACCTCCAAACATGGCATGACAGCAAAGTGTTCACAGACAAGCAGCAGCTCCTAGAAATATCACACAGATGCACAAAGAAGGGAGAGATCACGTCTGGCAGTGCTCTCCCAAAACACCAGTGGGGAAAAAGGCCTCCCAATGAAGAGACATGCATCTTAAAAAACAAGTTAGTTGTGTTGCATGACTGGAATGTAAATGTTTTTCATTTTATTCTATTTTTTTAAGTCCATGAAACATACCTGAGTTTTCTATTGAAAATTTTGAATAGTCTTTGATTAAAGTGTGACAATCAATTGTAGGCATGAAGAAACACCCTTCACAGGAATGGGAAACAAGACATTTGGTCAGTAGCCTGATTTAATAAAACAGCAGTAATATAGTGGAACCAAAAGGAACTGACATAACTAATCTCTTAATCCTGTCTTCTTCTTCTTCTATCCATTTGTGTATAGAATAAAGGGGGTTGACAATAAGCCATAAAAATGCATATGTTGCCCAGCAGGGTTTCCATTTTGACCTGTCTTATATGCTATGGAATTGAGACTCTCATCTTTTAAGCTGAAAGTGGTCAAACCACTCTACTTATTTCATACAAGCTGTAGTCCTTCTAGCACAGATCACTGTTGGTATATGAACAAAAGGAAAATAAACTGAGGAAAAGAGAAAGAGAAAGAGAAAGAGAAAGAGAAAGAGAAAGAGAAAGAGAAAGAGAAAGAGAAAGAGAAAGAGAAA